>ML825922.1:73832-86023 GCA_009831015.1 Picea engelmannii | reverse complement strand
GAAATCTGGAAGAATACATGGAAATCAGCTTTATTTATCTTTGATCTTTAAAGCGTTCTTAGCTATCTTTGGTCATGGTAGTTGTCATATGACCTCCGCCATCTTCGGTGGTACTTGCTTTTATCATTGACGCGGTAAGGGCAGCGGGCTCAGGGAACGAACGGGTCCGTTGTTTGGTCCTCTTCCTCGCGACGACCGTTGATTTTCAAATTGTCTAACTGATCGTTTGGGTTGAATGTTTGAACGTGGAAACTTCAAACACACGCCCTCATTTCCGAACGTTCACCTCCGGTCAAATCTTTGACATTTGACGGTGTATTTTTTTATGATTATCACCTTTGAATTCTTCGTACACAAGACTTGTTCTTTGCTCTTCAATTCATTCCAGAACGCGGCATACTTGTCTGTATTTATATTGCCATTCCTCAGCCTTGTCTTGCAATCCATGTTTGGTCTTGGCAGTTGTTACATATCTCTGTAACAGAAATCAGATTCCGGATCGAATTGCTTGAGAAATTTGCAGAGATTTGGTGCTTGGTGCTTTGGGTTTTCAAAATGCGGGGCGGGATGAAGGAGCTCGATGTGACAGTGCCAAGCTATCTGAGATGCCCAATCTCTCTGGAACTGATGAGGGATCCTGTAACTCTCTGCACAGGAATTACTTATGATCGCCAGAATATCGAAACCTGGTTGGATGCAGGGAATAACGTGTGCCCTATTACAAATCAGGCTCTCGAAAATCAAGAAATGATTCCAAATCACACGGTTCGTCGCGTTATTCAAGATTGGTGCGTAGCCAACAGTTCAAGCGGAATCGAGAGAATACCCACGCCAAGGGCGCCGCCCACTTCGGCTCAGATCGCGGAATTGCTATCAGAGATTGGATCGCGGGAAGCCATACAGAGGCTGAGAGCGTTGGCCAAGGAGAGCGACAGGAACCGAAAACGCGTAGCCTCTTCTAATGCGGTTCGCGTTCTGGCATCCGTTTTCGCCGCGCACAGCGTCCAGGCGCTGAACAGATTGCAGCACGCGGTGGACATTTGCGACGAGGCGCTGGGAACGCTTGCCGTGATTTTGCCGGTCAGGGATGCCGCCGGGGAGGTCCGAGAATTGCTTACTTCAGCTGATTCTCTGCGTTGCATTATATCGATTCTTGTTCATGGAAATCCCGAGGGAAAGAAGAATGCCGTCACGCTTCTCCAAGAAATAGCAGACGATAATCGCTCGCGGGAAAGAATAGCGCGTGCGGAGGGAATAGCAGAAGGGCTGGTGGAGCTTCTCAGAGAACCCATATGCCCATCGGTAGCCAAGGCGAGCATTTCTGTCATTTTCAAGATTGCTACAACTGGGAGAAAAATTCGCGTGAAGCTTGTAGAGGCCGGGGCTGTTGCTCTTCTGGTGGAGATTCTTGCAGATTCAGACTCCGACAGAGGCCTGTGCGAGAGAGGCCTAGCAGCGTTGGATGTGTTAATCAATTGCACCGATGGCCGCTTGGCTGCTCATTCCCATGCCCTGACCGTGCCTGTTACTGTCAAGAAAATGCTGAGAGTTTCGGACTGGGCAAACGAGTCGGCCGTGTCGATTCTGTGGGCGCTTTGCCAGAATTCCTCCGACTGGTCATTCGTGGCGGAGGCTCTGCAGGCTTGCGCCTTGCAGAAGCTACTGGTATTAGTTCAGATTGGTTGTAGAGAGAACACAAGGGAAAAGGCCACAGACTTGCTGAAACTCTTGAACAAGTATAGAAAAGAATGGGAATGCGCAGACACCATGGATTTTAGTCAAATCAGGCGATCTTTCTAATCAAAAGGGAGATCGAATATAGAAATTAAGATCATCTTTTACGAAACGATGTGCAGAAATCTGGAATTGCAGAAAATGAAATGACTGAGATATCATATCATTAGGAATCGATTGAAGAAAGAAAAAAATCGGCTTCAATGTCGGATGAAAATCGACAGTAATGTGCATCCCATATATTTACGTTGTCCATTGAAGTTTTCAGGCGTGGAAGTGGATGAAAAGCTGGATAATCTATAACACCATTTCTATAAGTAAATTCGAATATTTAGGGACTCCAGACAGTTTGGAGGTGGCGAGGTCAAATAATGAGGGCTTCGAAATTTTGTTTTCGTGGTTGGAAAGCTATCTAATCATTCAAATTACTATATAAAGTTAGTCTTTGGTCTTTCCATGTGTTGATATTCTATAATTGAAAATATTAATATAATATTTCGGTTATTCGTTTAAGAAATAAAAACTATATAAAAAAATAACATTCTACCATAAAACTACTTTACTTAAAACCTATGTTAAAGATGTTTGTTAAAGAGGTTAGTAATGAAGATTTTTGACTCCGATATTTGTTTGAATTAGAAATAGATGGATTGGTAAATTTGAGTGATTATTTTTGTAAAATTTAAATGTCTTGAATATTTTTCAGCATGGTGAATCCATTTCTACATTTAGAAATAGATTTTAAACATAAAAAAATAATAATTCTTGTGAATTTATATAGCCAAATTCTTGCTAAAAAATCATTTCTTAAAATAATTAACCAACATCTATTAATAATTATAATAAAATTAAATAATTTTTAAATAAAAAAATATATATTTATATATAAATAATTTATTTCTATATTAATAAATTTTGTAAATAATTTTTCTATATTAATAAATTTTTACTTTTATTTTATTTTAATGAAAAGTTTACAGATTAATTCAAAATTTACTAAGACATCACAACATTTCATTTAAATTTACTAAGACATCACAACATTTCATTTTATTCCTCTAACTTACAAAAATGTGACAAATTCAGCTAGCATACTTGGACTTAGACTTGTGCATACTTTTAATTAATTATGATGTTATACAAAGTTGTTATTTCTCTCTTTTAATCCACATGTATTCTTAAATTTAGGTTGTTTGTGATTTCTCTTCCTTTAATCCACATGTGTTCATAAATTCAAGTTGTCTTTAATTTCTTTCCTTTTAATTAACATGTGTTATTAAATTTAAAATTTATCCAATAAAATTATTTTGATATTTTATAAAAAAATTAATTTATTTTATATTTTAAAATTAAAATTAATAAAATAATTAATTTTAAAATTAAAATTATTTTAAATATATTTACTTTATATAAATTATTTTTTAAAATTTTAAAATAAAAAATTAAATGTTTTAACATTTTGATTAGAATACCAAACCACATATATATCATGATGCTAAAGTTTTCAAACTATTTAGAAACTATTGCGCAACCAAGTATCTATACCATTGAGACTAGAACAACAAATAGGAACTTCATAAACAAGTCACACATATGTAACAATTGTTAATGAAAAAGTTCGGTTTGGATGATGTAAGTAAAATCACCCATTCAATTAATACACAAGTACTACATGTGAAAATAAATTAAAACTCCATTACAACATTTTTGAATTTTTTAATCTTAATCATGTTAGATGAGAATTATTGGAGCAATGGTTAATGAAAAAGTTAGGTTTGGATGATGTAAGTAAAATCACCCATTCAATTAATACACGAGAAGTACTGCATGTGAAAATAAATCAAAACTCCATTACAATATTTTTGAATTTTTTAATCTTAATCATGTTAGGATGGGAATTATTGGACCTTTGTAAAAACTATTGAATTTTTTAATCTTAATCATGTTAGATGAGAATTATTGGAACAATGGTTAATGAAAAAGTTAGGTTTGGATGATGTAAGTAAAATCACCCATTCAATTAATACACGAGAAGTTATGCATGTGAAAATAAATAAATCAAAACTCCATCACAATATTTTTGAATTTTTTAATCTTAATCATGTTAGGATGGGAATTATTGGATCTTTGTAAAAACTATTGCTATTGAATATATATAATAGTATATAGTTTTGAGGGTTCACTTAAGTGGTCATGAGTTAAATGTGAGATTTTTTTCTACAAAATCGGGGAGATAGTTTTTAATACATGCAATTCAATAACATAAGCAATAGTCTATAAATATACACCATTAAAAACACATATTGAGGATGGTTAGAACACTGCTTATCATTGTATGCATGGAATGCAACCACATAGATGATGCACTGACTAAGACTCACGTAGTTTATGTATTATATGGTAAAAAGTATATGTTGGCATTAGATAATAAATGTTTTTCATCATTCAATGGTGACGGTTTTATGGAAACATTGTGTAACCCCTATAATCCCCATAACCTTTGTGGTCCCCATGCCAAATATTTTTATAGCACTTGTGGCCCTTGTGTTAATAACTTTGATGGCTTGATTGACATTTGTAAGAATATCATTTGAGCACATAGACTTGTAGAGATCACTGTTTTGGAGATTCTCACTACAATGAAAATATAAGAAAACATTCAAGAAAGAGACATCAAATGACACACACATAAAACTTAAAAGAGAAGATGAAGACACAAGAAAAAATGATATCACTGAGCCCCTCGATATATGAGTTGCAGAGTGATTCCTTAGGTTGTGGCCTTGAAGGCTAGAAGGTAGAGAAATGGTAGGAAAGTAGAGCACAAAGTAAGCCACTCCCATTGACAAAGGAACCAACCTTGTTGTGATTTTTTTTTGCGGATGCGAGAGAGTGATTTCAAATGAAGACTCATTGACTGCACATGTACCTACCAAATTGAAGATGGAGGCTAAAAGAGTAACATGAGCCAAGATGTTGTTGCATAGTTGCTTCAAGATGAAGCAAGACTTTGAGGTTGAGGGAGATGTTGGAAGGCCCTCTTAGGCCTATGTAAACACCATCATGTTGTTACAAAAGAGAAAAATATATCCTATGACTAGGGTGAAATCACAACATATAAAAACGTGAAGATAACAATATTTCTTTCTCGTGGCTTAGCCTACAATAGTTTTGAAATAAATACCAAGGTAATTAGAGGAATTACTTGATGAACAAACTGTTAGAGATGAGATAACTGATCTGTCCTCGCTCCAATCCTCTTGCTCCTTTGATATGCTCTACAACCTGCAAACACAGAACAATACCTTCCTCAAACGAATATGGAAAATATAACTGAATTATGCAATAACTAACTAACTAACTACAACCAAGAGAGTCAGCACCAACACTAGAAACTGAATATTAAACATACGAATGAAATTACACTGTATCTAGGGGGGAGAAGAGAGATATCCATTTTATAAAGACAAGTAGAAATACAAATGTAGTATACTTAACTTCCACTATTTGGATCGCCCCCAACCGTTGTCCTAATTCCTCTTGCCCTGGGCCACTCAATATTGCCTGACCTCTAGTTTTCTTCTCCGCTCAGAGAAGAGAAAGACAAGGACGTATTAAATTTTCATCTCATAAAGTGGGAGATGGGAAATGTCTAGGATGGGAATTCTTAGGGAGATTTTGGTCATAAAAACCATGGGGAAATTGCTCTGACTTATTGGTATTAGATGATAACTCTAATATCACAAGGCTCGTGTGTAAATTATCCTCCTTTGAGGTCTTATTTATACCATTTCAAGATGGTTGAGACCATTTCTCATGGGAATTAGGAAGTTATGGAACTAATTTTCCCCTAAAATCCACGTGGGAGTGTGTAATTTTCATGATTTTATAATTTTTTACTCACTTTTGAAGGAACTTGCTCCTTTCCTGAATGCAAGGTGCAAATACTCACTCCTTTAGTGAAGGAAACTAGTGATTGTGTGCAAAGGAGGGATATTTTGCATAGTTATAAGTGGAATTAATCAACCAAACTCAAGTGGAGAATGCATCAAGGCTAATAAAGTGAATCTTAGCTAAAATGAGGTGGTTAAAGATATAAAAAATCCCCCCTAATGTGCGAGGTTAGAAGGGAAACTAATGGAAAAAATACATTATAATCTGGTAGAGAAGCTATTGAGTGGGGCCATGTGGAGTGTACCAAACATTGGATCAGGGAATTACCTTCAATAAAAAAAAAGGTATGAGATGACTCTCTTCCCGAGGTAGGCATACCCATGCTCAGGTGTAGATAAGCATGGCCGCCAAATAAAATACACTACATATCTATGAAGCATATATAGAAGCAATAATCATGGGCATGGCAAGATACAAAGTGGATCCATATATATAGAAAAGTAGAAAACATGGCCATGAAATATATACACAATGGATCCATGTGAGATAGATCATAGCCATGAACAAATACACAATGGAGCTATGTGCCAATATACATTAGGAGGATGAATAGAGCAGTGAAGTGGACAATTGATCCTCTTGAAGGTACCAATGTCATAGAGGTGTGTGGTACAGTCTCGTACAACTTGAGTAGCAACACAATGAGAGGATGTTCCTAATGGCCAAAGATCTTCAAATCCAAACCCATTGATCTACCTTTGTTCCCTCCTCCCTTAAGAGAAACTACCATGTATTTTTCAAAGGGATTTAGTAATGTGGACAAAACTAAATATTCACAACCCATGTTCAAGATATAAAAATTTCATCTATAAGAACATTTACTATTGAAAGATCATAAAATACTCAAGTTTTTAAGGTTCATTTTGATGATGATTGATACAACTTCAAAACCTAAAGGAAAATGCCTTAATTAGAAAATGTATTAATCAATGGTCAAATAGTATAACCATCATGCATTGGATAATTGATAATTGAAAAAAAGACTCATGTGTTGTTATGCCAAGGGTTTCATTGTTTATTTTGAAAAGGTTGATGATATGAAACGAGTCATGGAAAATGAGCCATGGTTATAGTTTTATTTTATGCATATTTTATCTAATTGATGTATTGTTGTTTATGTTGCATATTGATTCGAGTATTTAGGTTGGTCTTTGGTTCATTTGAGGTTTTTTTGTATCTGAACAATTGAATTGGATAAAAAATTCTAATTGATTGTCTTTTAGGAGAAATGACATCTACCTCCATGATTCAACCAAACATGGCTCAAATACAACACATAGAGCGATATTTGCAAACATTTTACAATCACAAATTAGAAAAAAAAAAAGAGACAAAAACCTTCCAAGCCATCATGAGTGAACTCCCATTGAATTCCTACTATGCATAATACCCACTTTTTAATTGTTATGTTGATTCAACCCATCTCCTCACCACTATCATCAACCATGGCCAATGGGAATAGAAAACTATTATAATTGTAGGCATGATTTTATATGCCCCATGCACCAATACATTCATCATTTCCATATTTTTCAAGTACACTAGTAAAATACTTACCAACCTCCTTGCACCTATTTTCCTATATCCAACTAGAAGAGCATGGATGAAATAGAAATACTTGTAGTTAAGTGAACTATAAGTAACCCATGACATCATTTCATCCTTCCTATTCAACCCAAATAAATAATTCAGTTATCAAGTTCCATCAAACAACAAAGTGGCGACACATCCATGAACATCAGACACATTCTCACCTATGATCCTCGCATGATTCCAGGGGGAGCGTTGATCACAAAGATGCAGGAATGGTTCCAAGGGAAGCATGAGCTATATGTTTTCAACATTACATCAGAGTGATATCCCTTTGTTAGCATTGAAAGTCACACTTTGACTGTTAAAATGTAAGCTCAACACCCATCATAATGTAAAAGATAACTTTGGTTTTGAATAGGTGGATCAACAAGATGGATAAAGAAAGAGAGAGGGCAACAAACTACAGATCAGTAGGCTACACCAATGGGAAATGGAGTCACAAACATCCCACTCATCTAAGGCACAAAGTTGTTTAACATAAAACAAGATTATATGCTGACAGGTGGAAGAAATGAAGAAGGAAAGCATAAGATAGAATGTTCAGTAAATAAATATCCTCTCAATTTAATGAATCAACAAATACTTGAATATAAACAATGACTGATGGGCAAAATACAACAGATCCTCTACTGCTTAGGGATCCATAAATCATTGACAGCCTTTGATCCTCAAATCTGCAATATATTCAAATAATAAGAAATATAGATAGAAGAGTTACAATTTGAAATCAAAACTCTCATGAGTCTCCAATAGCAGTAATGCTTACAATCAAAAAATTCCCACAGGCTTACAAATGAACACACATAGGAAAATTGCCTGCTACATCTCTTTCTAGCCTCTCTTGGCTCATGAATCCCGTTTCTCCAAGAGATATCTCCCTCTTTAAATAGAAAATAACATCCAAATAAACTAAGGAGGTCGAATCCCATCTCCTCCATTGGATTCTAAGCCTTGGAGATAGGTGGCAACAGTCAATGAAACAAAAATCCAACAAACTGTTGATTTTCAAGAATTTGTTGGAAGTCATTAATAAATTGTTTCCACCTCATGCATGAGGCCTTTGATGGATCTAAATATTAGGTGTAGGTGTTCCTTGATATCTAAATGATCCTTGAGAATCCATTTGAACTCTCCTTGACATGTGACAACCTCCCAACAAGGCGAATATCAAAACCATGACCGCTACAGGAAATTAGTACGCAGCGCCACTGTGAAGAGTACGCAACACCTACTTCTATATCCAATATCTCTCAAACCAAAAAACATTTTTAAAAACTGAGAGAGGTTTTTTTTATTTAGAATGTTATGAACAAAAACCTCCTCCGGTTTTCAAAAATACATCCTCAACTGCTCATAACCCAAGTTTTAAAATAGTGACTCAAAACTGGCAGAATAACTCTGCACAATTTAGCCTCTGCCAGAATATTACGCAACGCCTGTAGGTAGCGCCCAATTGTGTTTCTGCATGCAATTTGGTATCATAAATCCGTGGGTGCTCTAATGCTTGAACTTGGATATTGGGAATAACTCAATATAATTTCAATTTTCCACAAAACAAATAAAAATCCCATAACAATTGTATTCATTTGCCAAAATGAATAATGAAATGTAGATCTTGTTCTCTGTAAAATATTAGGTAGCGCCACTTATGAAACGCTGAGGCATAAACCAATATTGTGCTAACATAGGCTCCATGGGGGATAGAGTCCTCCCTGTGAGGCTCTAAGAACTCTTGTAGTTTTAGTGCCTTATCCTTTGGGCTTGTGGAGTCATGCTCTCAACCTTTAACCTCTGTAATCTGCTTTGATCTGCGACCTTCAGCTGAAACTAAATGAAAATGAAAACTAGAACTGATAAAATGATGAAAACGATGCTTGTCCAACAAGATTATTTCACACACCTACTCTAATTATTGGGGAAATGAAGCGTTCAAGTTACATGAAATAACCAATGAAGCCATTTCATCATTTTTTCAACTGTTTGAAGTTTTGAAATGTTCTTCCTTAAGCACCAGAGATAATTCTTACTTGAAGGCGCGTCAAAGAAACATTTGGAAATACACTTTCCATTGAAGAAATCAATGATCCTAGGCCCATTTTGTGCTTGCAGACATGTTGCAAATGGATCCTGAAAAGCATCATCAATACTTGCCCCTGCAACATTGCTTTGTGTAAAAAGGAAAAGTATTGCATTAGGTCCTTCGTCCACTGTTCTTGGTTGTTGTATGGCTTGCCGATTCTCTGATTCATCCTCAATGCATATGGCCTTGGTCCACTCCTGTTCATGAGGTGTATTAGGAAAAAGGCTTAGTGATGCTTGTCTTTCTTTAATTTCAACCTTTCTCACCTGATCACATGGCATTTGATCTTGGCTGCTTGATGAAACTGAGCTTGTGTCTTCAAGAGGAATAGGGAGTTGATAACGCAATTCATCACAATTAGAAGTTATTGGGAAACTAAATTCTTATATCTTATCTTATGATTGTGAGGGATATTCATCATAACTTGGCTTATGGTCCCAATTTCTCTGTTCTTCACCCTCTAAAATTAGATTATCATCTTTTTCTTCTTTTCTAGCAACAAAAATATGACACGAGGGTTGAAACAAGCTATTGTTGCTTTGATGGGAAGGGTATTTTTCTGATATAAGGTCTTCAACAGATTGTTCATGGAAATCATCTTCATAATCATCATACAAAGGTGAATCAATGACCATTTGACTATTAATGGCTGAGGGGATTAGTACAATACCTGGGACAACTGGTTGCTCAAGGAAAACATCCTCATAGTCATCAAAACTTGGCAAATCATGGCACATCGGTTCATTAACAATAGGAGGGACTGATAAGATATGAATTTGGTCATGACAAGCTGCAACACTATTCTCATGAGAAAATAAATCTGAATCTAAGATGACCTCTTGACTTAAAGAATCGAGAAAAGGAGGAGACAAGGAAATGATGGATTGTCCATATTGATCTTTCTCTTGGGGAGCTAGATTTTGACATGAATGATTCATTTGTTCTTCAAATTTAGGAAAAGCATTATGAAACTCATCATCTAAGTCATGATCTCTATAATCATCCCCTTCATCATCACTACTAGAGGAATCACTTGTTGAATCTTGAATATATGATGCATACCCCTCACAAAAATTCTCAAAAGGTCTTTCAGCTGGATAAATTATCTTGCAATGAGAATAAAAAACATCATGAAATTCCTTCAAAGAGGAAATACTAGAAGCAGGGATTGTTCTATACCATTGTCTTGCATCACCTTCCAATGAATACATGAACATTTTCATCAATATATCTTCATGATGGATGTCAAGTTGTTGCATTAAAGCATGCAATTCATGAACATGCTCAAAAGGGTTGTCATCATCACCTTCATAAAATCTGGGCAACAGATCTTTCCATTCATCAATTTGAGGCACACGATGTGGATAACCATCTATGGCTGAGAAATTGAGTGGGGAAAACCTCCTGGCCAGGATAGCCTTCATAGCCATTTGATTTTTCTCATCCCTAGTGGAGTCACCAACATATTCCGAACAATGGAGTCACAATGGTGAATGTGCAGTCTTTAAGGTGTCCAACTTCAGTCACCATCTAAAGCTGGATCTGTGCAATGTCGTTCTTCCCAGGGAGATTTTCAATCTGCTCAAATCCATCCCCGACAACGGCGCTAAAAATGTTATCACTGAAAGTCACACATTGACTGCTAAAATGTAAGCTCAACACCCATCATAATGTAAAATATAACTTTGGTTTTGAATAAGTGGATCAACAAGATGGATAAAGAAAGACAGAGGGCAACAAACTGCAGATCGGTAGGCTATACCAATGGGCAATAGAGTCACAAACATCCCACTCATGTAAGGCACAAAAGATGCTTAATAGAAAACAAGATTATATGTTGATAGGAGGAAGAAATGAAGAAGGAAAGCATAATATAGAATGTTCAGTAAATAAAGATCCTCTCAATTTAATGAATCAACAAATACTTGAATATAAACAATGACTGATGGGAAAAATACAACAGATGCTCTGCTGCTTAGGGATCCATAAATCATTGACAACCTTTGATCCTGAAATCTACAATATATTCAAATAAGAAGAAATATAGATAGAAGAGTTACAATTTGAAATCACAGTTCTCACAAGTCTCCAATAGCAGTAATGATTATAGTAAAAAAATGCCCACAGGCTTGCAAATGAACACACACAGGAAAATTGCTTGCTACATCTCTTTCTAGCCTCTCTTGTCTCATGAATCCCCTTTCTCCAAGAGATATATCCCTCTTTAAATAGAAAATAGCATCCAAATAACCTAAAGAGGTCGAATCCCATCTCCTCCATTGGATTCTAAGCCTTGGAGATAGGTGGCAACAATCAAAGAGACAAAAATCCAATAAACTATTGATTTTCAGGAATTTGTTGGAAGTCATTAATAAATTGTTTCCACCTCATGCATGAGGCCTTTGATGGAGATAAATCTTAGGTGCAGGTGTCCCTTGATATCTAACTGATCCTTTGGAATCCATTCAAACTCTCCTTGACATGTGTCAACCTCCCAACAAGGCGAATATCAAAACCGTGGCCGCTACAGGAAATTAGTACGCAACGCCACTATGCAGAGTACACAACGCCTGCTTATATATCCAATATCTCTCAAACCAAAACACATTTTGAAAAACTGAGAGAGGTTTTTGTTATTTGGAATGTTATGAACCAAAACCTCCTCCAGGTTTCAAAAATACATCCTCAAATACTCATAATTCAAGTTTTAAATTAGTGACTCAAAATTGGTAGAATAACTCTGCACAATTTAGCCTCTGCCAGAATATTACGCAGTGCCTGTAGGTAGCACCTGACTATGTTTCTTCATGCAATTTGGTAGCATAAATCC
>ML825922.1:19792-31323 GCA_009831015.1 Picea engelmannii | reverse complement strand
TGTATGTTCAATTATGTCTTATAATTATGTTTGATATTTTTTTATTTACTCATATATGTAGTAATTATCTACTGCATGTTCAATCAATTAGGTAAGTACCAAGTCAAAGATATGAATGTATATATCAAGCCTCTTATCGATGAGTTACTAGAGTTATGGAAGGGAATCATTATGCATGATATCTCTAGACCAGTAGGTGCGCAAAGGGAATTTCAATTGCATGCAATGCTTGTATGGACAATTCATGATGCCCCTGGGCTAACACATTTATGTGGTATGTTATAATGTTACATTGCACTTCAATAGTGTTTAATTTTATGAATTTCATATCATGCATGTTTTTTAATACATAATCCCTTCATTAATCATACTTCGAATAATTGATATAAAATGTAATCCATCTCTTGCAGGTCTTCAAACAAAGGGCAAATTTTCATGTCCAGATTTTGGTCCTAAGATGAAATATCATCGTTCAATAATTTTAGGAAAGGAGGTGTTTGATGAGTATATGCATTTCCTCTCTAAGAACCATAGGTATCAAAGTACCGAAAAACAGATTTTCAATGGGAAAGAAGATATTGGATTAAAACCATGGAGAATGACACCTCGTCTATGGAAGTTGCAATATAATATAAATCGTCAAGGTATGGATCAAAACGTCTATGTATCATACATGAAATGTTTGGAATATTTTATATTTTTATTGCATTTTGTTCACTGTACTAGTTGACAATTTTTGTTGTAATGTCTTTAATTATGCTTCACCTTGAAGGTTGTCATGAAGGCATTAATAATGGGGAGCTTCCACAAGGAATGAAAAGTTATCATGTATAATTCAATAGGCTCCCCTACTATGAGAACCTAGAAATTGTCCATTTGTTTGATACAATGCACATCGGTAAGAATGTAATATAAACATTATGGTGAATCTTAGATGGAAGGAGTGACAAAGAAAAAAATGTAAATATTTGTAATGACATTAAGGAGGCCAATCATGAAATGCAAAGTGTGATTCATTCAAATAGCAACGGAGACCAAAATACAAGTGCCCTTCCATGGTTATTGACGGAGAAACAAAGAAAGGATGTAAAAGAGGTTATTCAAAAAATTAAATTTCCCACTATATTTTCTTCAAACATAAAGAATATCCTAACAAAGAAAGGTGAATTAGGTGGGGTAAAAAATCATGATTGGAATACATTCATTAAGGTAATTATTTTGTTATATACATTTGTATATTGGTGAAATATCTTGTTAGTATTTTTTTCTACTAATTTGGGAATAAATAATTATTTATTTATTTTGTTATAGTATGTTCTACCTCTGTCTCTCCCATTCAACTTTGACAACAATGTCAAACAAGTTATATATGATTCTGGAAAATACATGAGGTAAGTGATGATTTATATGCAAAGTGTAAGTTGTTCAATTCGTTGTACAACTTATATTTCACTTCATGTGTAATGTACTACTAAATACTTTTTTGTTGAAACCTATGATTTGCTTGCATCATTTGTAGATGGTTGTCATCTAAATAAATAGATAAAGAAGATATAAAGTATTGGAGGAGACGAATTCCTCGTCTAATGTTTGAAATGTAGAAGTATCTACCTCTGGCATTTTTCAATGCACAATAACACTACCTCATACACCAAGTTGAGGAGATTGAAACATGTGGACCTATACACACAAGGTCAATGTGAATGGTTGAGAGGCACTTGAAATCATTGAAGGATTTGGTTAGACAAAGAACACATCCTGAGGTATCTATGGTAGAGGGATATATGGTATATCAAACCATGGTTTATATTACTCAATATATTCCTAAAATAATTGCAAGTATTAATATGGATCACATTTGGGATGTCAACTCCATCAACAAATTTGAAGGCGAGCAACTATTGGGGAAAGGTAGAATGAGGAAAGTGACAAGTAAGTAGATCATGGTGGTGATTTATAATACATTTGGCTTTTTGTTTTTATGTATATCATACTTGTTTTAATTTTAGTCTTCATGTATAATCCATTATTGTGAAGGTATACCATGGTAATTGATTATATGTGAATTGTTTTATTTTAATACAGTTGCTTGAGAGTGGGATGCAATACATTTAGACATTGCAAAAAATCTTGATTGGATGAAGGTATGGATTGAACGATGTATACAATATAATAATGGTAGGTTATCATGGTATGGTGTGGATTCACTGGTCAAAGAGGTTGAACGTAAAAGAGATGCCAATCTTACATAGATGGAAATTAATTTAGCTTATGGCTTAAAAGATAAACATGTAAGCATATATTCACCCATACTATTTGTTTTTTTTTAATATTATATTGATGTATATGGGGTGTTTTTTTACTTAATTTTCATAATTTCAAGGCATAAATATGTTTATCAAATGATAATGCATTTTTTATGTGTTTGGAATAATTCAATGGAAACACCACAATGCTATATGGTGCAATGGCCACAAATTTCGCATCAAAAAGTTGGATGAAAAGATGAAAACTTCTGATAGTGGGATAACTGCAATGTTTCAGGTTACTAATGTTTCCTCTAGAAGTGACAGACATTCATAAGTCTCTGAAAATCAATACTATGGGTATTTGGATGATATACTTGAATGTGACTTTAAATCCTTCAAATTAGTTATGTTCAACGTCAAATGGTACATGCTATGAATGAATGACCGTGATCCTGATAGAACTGTTAATCAACATGATAACGGATTTACCATGCTTAATACAAGGAACATTGAGCTGGGATGGGAGCCCTATGTTCTTCCAAGCCAATGCAAACATGTATTTTATTCATAGGTTCCAGGTAGAGGGGGTTGGTCTTATGTTATTATATATGATCCAAGAGGAAGGCCGGTAAAGTATAATGTAGAGAAGAAGATGATATTGAAGAATAAGATGATGTAGAGGAGAGGTTAGTTCATGTGTCATAAGAAGAAGTCGAAGAAGTTCAAGGATATGTTAGAGACAATGTTCTTGATGAAGATGATATTGATGTTGTGTTAGATAAAGAACTGATGCAGGAGAATCATAATCAAAGCACGAGTGGAAGACAACTCAGCACCATGGCACACATTTTGAAGTGACTTTGAATTTAAGAGGGAATGTCACAAAATACTTAAAAATATTGTAATTAAAGAACTTCTTTAATGCTTAGAGGTTGAACCATCGCATGAGATTGATGGGGATTGTAATTTCTTTAATTTGGAGATTGCAGTACAGATATGAAGCATTTGCTCTTATCTGTCTGTACCGATCATTTATTGTAATAAAGCCTTAGTAGTTGAAAGTTTTTAATTTGATAGGATAGCACTAAGGTAGTTGGAGGGAAATGCTCTATGAGCCTTCTTGTATAAATAAATGTATTGTATGCCCAAATGAGGCTGCTAAAGGTTATTGTTGAGAGTTATTTAGAAGTAGCCGCTGAATATTATTGTAGTTGAAGCATGTTGAAGCTTATCGAGTTGTATGAGCCCATGTACATATCATTTGAATGAATATAACAGAGAAGCCTTGATCCCAAATGTATGGTATTGTTGTTACTGTGTCTGTTTGAATGAATGGTAGGCTTTTTGTTTAATTGCAATTCTTTGTTATTACTTGTTCTTATGTTATGAATGCATTACATGGTTGAATGTATGAATCTGTGAGAATTAGATAAGTTTCAATTGTTTCTCTTCTACAAGCAAGTGCAAGGAGTGCATAGTGCTCGCAAGGAGTGCGTTGACAGAGTCTCTTTCGACTCAAAAGATTAGGAGAGATAACATGAAGCTTTTGTTTGCAAGAAGTGCATAAGTGTTTGCAAGGTGTGCATTGAAATAGTCTATTTTGACTCAAAAGTTCAGGAGGGATAGCTCGAAAGTGTGCGTAGGCGAAAACACACTCAAGGTCATATTGTTCAAGAACAATTGAGATGTATAAGAAATATTGCAAGGAGAGCACAGTCGTCCATGAAGAGTTAAGTTGAAGGAAGCCTGTTGCAAGGTGTGTGCAGGGTCAATATTTGGCTAATTATCGAAGAAGTTATTCTGAGAAGTTCATAGTGTCGAGGAAGAACAAGATCAGGAGAGATAGCGGACATAATTTCTTCAGTAGGAAGGAAGCCACTGAAGATTCCCCAAATTAACGAGAAAGATCTGTTCAAGAGGAAGCACAATCGTTCCAGACCGTTAGATCTGGGAGAGTTTCATGGAGGTTATCCTTGGAGTCCTTCAGCAATTCATGAATTTAGAGGTTTAGAAGTGTTTAAAGAGTGGGGATCGCCGAAGTCCTAGAACCGCAAAGTAATCCTAGTTGTTGGTTGAGAGGAGGATACGTGGCAATGGATAAGAAAGTTCGGGTTTGAAGCACTTCGGGAGAAAAAAGGTGTTGGAGCATTTGGAACTCTCGAACGCCGGGGTCTGAAGCGGATCACAGTCGTTGGCTGTCGGATAAGCGATAATTGTCGATCATCCAAAACAGCGAAAGCCCGAATTTACGAAGCACCTTAGGGTTTATCCCTGAGTCAAACTCTGAGGTCATATGAGGAGAGGGGCCTTGCGGAAGGAGCTAATGCCCGCAATTTTAAAATTTCCAAGAGCGCCAGGAAAAGGGCCTGCGATTTACATAGGACCTACACCTAAGGAGATAAGGTTCCTGTGTTAAATTAATTTGGGGCTAGAAGGGTCCTGAGCAGCTAATTTGGCTCAGCGTTTTGAAGATCCTTGACCGGGAGGTCACCCAACCACTAGGAGAGAAGGGGGGCTACATCAAGTGGTATTAAAGCCTAGGAAAATGTTGTGTATGATACCATCAAGTGGTATTAGAGCCACATAATTAATTTTTGTAGGTAAAGAAGAGGTAGTCTGATATCATCAAGTGGTATTAGAGGGAAAAGTTTTCTTTTAAATCTCTGTGTGAAGGAGAAAGTTCAGCACCATGCCGCCTAGAAGACGTGTAGAGCCACCTATAGAAAATTGAGTTGTGGAAAGGGAGATGAGAGAACTTTGCACAAGGTTGTATGCTATGGAGACATCATAAAGGAGAGCACCTGATGCTAGAGACGTCAGTGATGCAGAGAAAGAAGAGGTGTAAGTTTAAGAAGTTGTAGTAGAGGATGTTGCAGAAAAACGCTTGCTGAAAGCGGTTGTCAAATTGGGAGCTAGAGAAAAGATAGACATCCCGATGTATGAAGGAAATTTAGATGTTGAATAACTATTGGATTAGATAAGAACAATGGACAAGTACTTCGACTATGAAGACGTCGATGAGGAGAAGAAGGTGAAACATGATGTCACCAAATTAAAAGGACATGCAGCGCTGTGGTGGGATGAATTGCAGGCTGATAGAAGATGCAAAGGCAAACAAAGATCAAGAATTGGGACAGAGTGGTAGCCAAGTTGAAGGATAAATTCATACATAAGGACTATCAAATAAATCTGTTCAAGAAGTTGCAGAACCTGAGACAGAAGGGAATGATAGTGAAAGAGTACAAAGAGGAGTTTTACAAGCTGAACATCAGGGATGGACAGAGAGAAAAAGATGATGAAAAGGTTGTCAGGTATATTAATCGCCTAAGATATGAAATCCAGGATGAAATCAACATGATGACAGTGAGAATAGTGGATGATGCTTATTAGATTGTGTTGAAGGAACATGAGAAGTTGGCCAGAAAACAAAGCCAGTGAAGGAGAGGAAGGAGTCTAAACAGAGGTAAAGGAATTGTCCATGATAAGGCACAAAAGCCCAATGTTGAGACTGAAAAACCATGCAGTCACTCAGAAAAAGGAGGAATTTCCCAAGGGAGACATTATGGTGCAAGAAATACTTTTCCTCGAGGAAGAGGCAGAGGAGGAGAGGTGAAGTGTTATTCTTGTGGAAAAACAGGACAAATGTCTTGGGAATGTCCTAAGAGAAAGAAAGGAGGAGGTGAAGCTCACATTTCAGAAGCGTAGAAGCAGAATGTTGAAGCATAAGGTGCAGAAGATGGGAAACATTTGATGATGAAGAAGGTTCTCTTGAAGCTAGAACCAGAGGTTGAAAAACCAGTATAGAGGAACACTTTGTTCAAAACTGCTTGTAAGACGAAAGATAGGGTATGCAAGGTGATAATTGATGGTGGGAGAATTGATAACTTAGTAGACACATATATGGTGGAGAAAATGGAGCTGGAGACAATTGCACATCTGAGTCCATATAGAGTCTCATGGTTGCAGAAAGGACACCAGGAAATGGTAACTAAACAATGCCTATTTGAATTTAAGATAGGAGGATATAGAGATGATATTTTGTGTGATGTGATTCCCACGGATGTATGTCATGTTTTTTTGGGGAGACCATGGTAGTATGACAGGAATGTCATTCATGATGGGAGAAGAAATAATTATACTTTGGAGAAGAATGGTAGGACACACATGTTACTGCCAATAGAGGAAAAGAAAGTAAAGGAAGAAACCAACACAAGTATACTTCTCATGAGTGGGAAGGAACTCCTAAGTGAAGTCAAGAAGGAACAAAAGATGTAGTTTGTTTTAGTGAGGAATCCCAAAGTCATCCTTACAAGTAATTTTGTGGATGATATGCCTGATGAAATTCAGGAGCGGTTAGAGAATTTTGTTGATGTAGTAGTGGATGAGTTACCTAGATCATTGCCACCTATCAAGAGTATCAACCATCACATTGATCTAATACCAGGAGAAATTATGTCGAACAAAGCAGCATACAGATTAACACCTCAATAAAATGAGGAAGTAAAGAGAGAAGTCCAGGATTTTATGGAAAAGGGTTTGCTCGGAGAAATCTTAAGTCCATGCACAATACCAACTGTGTTGAGTCCGAAAAAAGATGGAGGATGGAGAATGTGTACAGACTCAAGAGCCATAAACAAAATCACCATCAGGTACAGATTTCATTTTCCAAGGATGGATGATTTAATGGACTATTTGAGTGGAGAAAATTATTTTTCAAATACAGATCTGAAGAGTGGATATCACCGGATAAGAATGAGAGAAGGTGATGAGTGGAAAACAACCTTCAAAACAAACGAAGGGTTGTATGAGTGGCTTGTTATGCCATTTGGATTGACAAACACCCCAAATAATTTTATGAGGTTGATGAATGAGGTATTGAAAGATTTCATTGGTAAGTTTGTGATTGTATATCTAGATGATATATTAGTCTTCAGTAAAACTGAAGAAGAGCATTTTAGACATCTAACGTTAGTGATGAGAAGATTGCAGCAAGAGAAGTTGTTGATAAATCTGAAGAAATTCTCTTTTATGAAAACATAACTCATTTACTTGGGTTTTGTAATCTCTTCAAATGAATTGAATATGTATCCATAGAAGGTGAGATAAATCAGAGAATGGCCATCGCCAAGGATTATATTCGAGGTGAGAATATTCCATGGATTAGAAAGTTTCTATTAGAAGTTCATTAGAAATTTAAGTGGTATATGTGCACCAATATTAGATACGGTTAAGAAGAGACACAAGTCTTTTAAGTGGATAGAAGAAGGTGAGAAAAGCTTCATGATATTAAAGGATAAGATAACAGAACAACCGATTCTAGTCTTACCATATTTTGGGAAGACATTTCAAGTAAGATGTGATGCTAGTGGAGTTGCAATTGGAGTAGTCTTGAGCCAAGATAATAGGCATGTTTCATATTTTAGTGAGAATATGAATGACACTAAGAGAAATTACTCCACCTATGATAAAGAGTTTTATGCCATAATTAAAGTCTTGGAGAAATGGAGGCACTACCTTGTTCCAAAAGAATTTGTTTTGTACAACGATAATCAAGATTTACAATTCATGCCCCCGGGGGGCAGCTCAATTGACAAGTGCCGTGAAAATGAAGTTCCATGAGGTTTCGAGTTCAATTCCCCCCGGCTTACCTTGTGTGTCGCGTAAGGGGCATCATGGGCACACCTGGAGGTTATAGTGGTAGCGGTTGGATAACACGGCCACGTGTAACGCGAGCACGTGCCCAACTAGTTGTTGATTCCTCCAGACACACACACAAAAAAAAAGATTTACAATTCATAACCAGACATGAGAAGTTAAATCAGAGACATGCTAAGTGGATAATTTTATGCAAAATTTCACTTTTTTCATTAAACATATTTCTGGTAATGCTAACAAAGTTGTTGATGCATTGAGCAGGAGATGTCTGATTCTACAGGAATTTCAAGGGAAAACCTTAGGTTTCGAACACCTTAAGGAGATGTATTGTGATGACCCAGATTTTAAAGAGGCATATGAAGCATGTGAAAATCCTGTGCTCAGAGACAAAAGCCAGTGCACAGAGTATCTGATTCAAGATGAATTGTTGTTTAAAGGTTTCTAGTTGTGCATACCAAAGTGCTCAATGAGAGAAAATTTGTTGAAGGAAAAACATAGTGGACGTCTAGAAAGACATTTTGGCCATGACAAGACATTTGTACAGTTTAACAGTTCATACTATTGGCCAGAAATGAGGGTAGAGGTGAGGAAATTTGTGGACAGATGTAATATTTTCCAGTATGCAAAAGGAAAGAGACAAAACACTGGGTTCTATCAACCATTTCCTATTCCAGATAGGCCTTGGGATGCAATAAGCATGGATTTTGTGTTGGGGTTTCCAAGAACACAAAGGGGAAGTGATTCCATATTTGTTTTGGTTGATAGATTCTCAAATATGGCACACTTTATCCCATGCCAGAAAACTAATGATGCAACACACATTGCAAATTTGTTTTTCAAGGAAGTTGTGAGACTTCATGGGTTGCCCAAGAGTATTGTCTCAGACAGGGACACTGAATTTGTTGGTCATTTCTGGAGGACATTGAGGAAGAATATGGGGAAATAATTGTGTTTTAGTTTATCATATCACCCTCAAACAGATGGACAAACAAAGGTCGTAAATCGGAGTTTAGGAAATTTACTGAGTCTGGTCACTGAACATCATAGCCAGTGGGATCAAATTATGTCACAAGCAGAGTTTGCATACAATTATTCACCAAACAAGAGGGAAGATTCCATTCCAGATAGTATATGAGATGAATCCAAGAGGAGTATCAGAGTTGATAGATCTAGAGCATAATGAATTCAGAAGCGCTGGAGCAGAAGACGTCGCTACAGAAATGCAGAAGCTTCATAATCAGATCAAAGAGCAGTTTCATAACAACAGTAGAGAATATAAATTCAGATTTAATCAGCATAGGAGAAAAATTCAATTTGAAGTGGGATATCAAGTTCTATCACATCTCAGGAAGGAAAGGTTCCCAAGGGGAACATATAACAAATTGAAATTGAAGAAGATAGGGTCGTGCAAGATCCTAAGGAAATTTGGTGCCAATGCTTATGAGATAGAGATGCCAGAGGATGTGGGTATATCGCCCATATTAAACATTTCATACATGTATCCTTACAAAGAAGAAGACACCAGAGAGTCAGAAGATTATAAAGATATCTAGTGGAAGAAGTAGATTCCTGTAGCAGAAAATTCGCAGATGAAGAAGATCATAGATCAGAGAAATAGTAAGAACACTCGAAGGAAGACTTATTTTGAGTATTTGGTAAAGTGGAAAGGACACTCAATAGAAGATGTTAGTTGGGTAAATGAAGAAGATATTCAGAAGCATGGAAAGTTGGTGCAGAAGCTCATGGATAGGAGTCCATGAATTTTTGTCCAGAGGAGTATGATGCAGGAGCATCATCATCAAAGCATCAGTGGAAGACAACTCAGCACCATGGTGCACATTTTGAAGTTACTTTGAATTTAAGAGGGCATGTCACAAAATACTTGAAAAGATTGTAATTAAAGAACTCATTTAATGCTTAGATGTTGAACCATAACATGAGATCGATGGGGATTGTATTTTCTTTAATATAGTAGATTGCAGTATAGATCTGAAGCATTTGCTCTTATCTGTCTGTACCGATAATTTATTATAATAAATCCTTAGTAGTTGAAATTTTTCAATTTGATAAGATAACACTAAGGTAGTCAGAGGGAAAATCTCTATGAGCCTTCTTGTATAAATAAATGTATTGTATGCCCAAATGAGGTTGTTGAAGGTTATTGTTGAGAGTTATTTAGAAGTAGCCGCTGAAGATTATTGTAGTTGAAGCCTTTTGAAGCTTATCGAGTTGTATGAGTTCATGTACATATCATTTGAATGAATATAACAAAGAAGCATTGATCCCAAATGTCTGGTATTGTTGTTACTATGTCTATCTGAATGAATGGTAGGATTTCTATTTAATTGAAATTCTCTGTTATTACTTGTTCTTATGTTATGAATGCATTACATGGTTGAAAGTATGAATCTGTGAGAATTAGATAAGTTTCAATTGTTTCTCTTCTACGAGCAAGTGCAAGGAGTGCATAGTGTCTGGAAGGAGTACGTTGACAGAGTCTCTTTCGACTCGGAAGCTTAGGAGAGATAACATGAAGATTTTGTTTGCAAGGAGTGCATAAGTGTTTGTAAGGTGTGCATTGATAGAGTCCGTTTTGACTCAAAAGTTCAGGTGGGATAGCTCAAAAGTGTGCGTAAGCGAAAATTCACTCAGGGTCATATTGTTCAGGAGGAAAAAATGAGTCGTATAAGAAATGTTGCAAGGAGAGTACAATCACCCATCAAGAGTTAAGTTGAAGGAAGCATGTTGCAAGGTGTGCACAAGGTCGATATTTGACTAAGTATCGAAGAAGTCATTCTGAGAAGTTCAGAGTGTCGAGGAAGAACAAGCTTAGGAGAGATAGCGGACATAAGTTCTTCATTAGGAAGGAACCCACTGAAGATTCCCCAAATTAATGACAAAGATCCGCTAAGGAGGAAGTGAGATTGTTCCAGACCGTTAGATCTGGGAGAGTTGCACGGAGGTTAGCCTTGTAGTCCTTTGGAAATTCATGAATTCAAAGGTTTAGAAGTGTTTAAAGAGTGGGGATTGTCGAAGTCCCAGAGCCGCGAAGTAATCCTAGCCATTGGATGCGAGGAGGATATGTGGTAGCGGATAAGCAAGTTCGAGTGCGAAGCACTTCAGGAGAAAAAAGGTGTTGGAAAATTTGGAACTCCTAAATGCTGGAGTCCGAAGAGGATGATAGTCGTTGGTTGTCAGATAAGAGAGAATCGTCGATTGTCCAGGTGGGTTCGTGGTTCAGGGTTAGGGAAAAAAGGTTGCAGTTGTTTCAAAAATAGTTCAAGCCTGAAGTTGTGAAGCACCTTAGGGTTTATCTTCGGGTCACAATCCGAGGTCATATGAGGAGAGGGGCCTAGCGGAAGGAGCTAGCACTCGCAACTTTAAAATTTCCAAGAGCTCCAGGAAAAGGGCTCGCAGGTTACATAGGACCTGCGCCTAAGGATATAAGGGGCTTGTGTTAAATCAATTTTGGGCTAGCAGGGTCTCGAGGAGCTAATTCATCTCAACCTTTTGAATATCCTTGACCCGGAGGTCACGCAACCCCTAGGAGAGAAGGGGGGCTACATCGAGAACTCAAAGAGGTCGAATCAAATGTAGGAGACAATGTTATTGATGATGATATAGATG
>ML825921.1:95521-119113 GCA_009831015.1 Picea engelmannii | reverse complement strand
GGAGCCTCCTTCTAGTTGCAGCTGGAAAACAAAGGAAGTTGGTGCTTCCAATGAATGTAATTCTTCAAGACATATAAGATAAATCATTCCGTGGTTTTCTCCCGATTTGGGTTTCCATGTAAAACACTGGTGTATTGTGTATGCATGTGATTGTTCATTTCTTATTTTTCATTATTGGATAATAATTCTACATTTATATAACACTTGGATTATTTGGAGAAAAAGGATTATAATTAAGATATTACTGATTCACCCCCCACTCTCAGTAATCCAACAACATTGACCTTTCCACTTACACAATTTTCCAAATTACTGCTGAGGATACTTATTAAAAAAACATTTTTTGGAGCATGTACGTGCCCTGTTGAACTACTTCCCGCATACATATGCTATCTACATACTAGACAACCCACGTACATACGTGAGATGCATGCTAGAAAGCCCACGTTTACCTCCAAAATTTGCAAAAAATATATAATTGCAATGAATTTGACTAAGTTTACAAGCTATTGAGGGTTTCCCAACCATTTTACCCATTCTATCCCATCCCCAAACCGAATAACCATCTTTTCCTCATATAAAAAGAGGTCTTAGGGTCTCATTTACATCATCAAGAATGAGAACAAACAAACTCTACCAAAATACCTTCCCCTTCTAGCCCAAGTTTTGCATCCCTTTTTGAGATTTGGCCTCAATATTCCCCCTTTAGCCCTTTCTCCTTATACAATCCCTTCCCTTTTCCCAAAGAGATCAGTTGATTGTGAGAGGAAGCATGGGAATGATGCACTTGGATCAAGAATAATAGGAGCTCAGACCTGGTTTGTGGAGTGTTTGCCGACAAGAAGGTTGTAATCTTTTTAATCTTCATTTTGAATAAAAGAGTTCTTTCATGTCCCAATACATTGCATCTTTATATCTTTATTAATTAATGCATCTATGATTATATCTGAATATTGAAAGTAACAAGTAGAGATTGTATATTTGTAACATTGTTTTCCTAAGTGTTCTTGTAGGTCATCTTTAGGAGGAGACCCACAACATAGGAAGCTACAAAGGTGAGGAACTCTACATTGGATGTTAGGACCAAAGGCACACCTACTAATCTTCCTTCTTCTCTTTTGTATTTCAGTTTATATAGTCTTGGGATAACTTAGGAACAAAACTATATTTTAAGGGAAGTCAGTGCTCTGCCTATACCTTAACCCAGTATAGTAATAGGGGTATTTTCCCTGCTAGTAGAATTGGCGACTCCACTGGGAGTCTCTCTAGGGTCTTAGTGGGAGGTTTTTGGTTTAAATTGGGTTTTCAATTTTGTTTTGATTATTTTAGGTTTATTGAGTCAGTTTAGGGTCTTTGGTCACCCTCCAAGTGCATACCAGTCTTCCCTTCCCAGTTAGTCTACCAAGCCCATTTTATTTTTGAAAAATTTTAGAGGTGTACGTGCTCTGCTTTGGCTCAACCCTCATACATATGCAATATGCACAATATAAAATCTGCGTACATATGTAGGATATTGGTGCAACAACCCTTGTCTCTATGTATTGAAGGGTTTAAAAAAAATAAGAAGAGTCTTTTCTCTTTCCTGACAGAATCTTTGGGATTCTCAGGCCTTTCTTGGACTTTACAGGGTCTCTATTAGTAATATTTGGTCGAGTTAAAGATTCGGTTTTAAATTGTTTCTTGATCTTCTTTGATTGCCTTAGAGGTTTAGAATTGGTCTATAAGAATTAGATTATCCTCTGGATTCTTTCGATTCCCTATGTTTATGTAGTAGTCTAGGGTCTGTATGAGTCTTGGGTTTTACCTTCTCTTTATCCAGTTTGTGCTTTGAAAAATGAAAATAATCTTTTACTTTTGGTTTTCTGGTTTAAGAATTTCAAAAAATAAAAATAAAAAGATTGCGTTCATGCATTTAGTTTGGTTATTGTAGCGTAGGTTGTCTTTTTACAAAAAGAAAAGATTTTATGTTTCAAATTTCCTTCTTATTTTCCTGAAAGCATAAGTAGTTTTGCATTGTGAAACGAAAATCTCTTTTAGGAAATTTTCAGTTATAGGATCTTGGAATATTGTCTTGAAAAGTTGACATTCACAAATATTTACAAGCCTTTGCTTTAAATTTGAAGTATCTAGTTTTCTTTTTCATAAAATTCTCTAAAGTTTTCTTCTCTTTCGTCTCTTACGAACACCAAAATTTGCATGTTCATATCCTTTGAGTAAGTCAATCCCATAAAATTAATGCTTAACTTAAAATCTATTATACTTTTTTGTTTGTATGGTTCACCAACTAGTCTAGGCTTTAGGGCCTTAGAATAGGTGTGAAGAGGAAACTCTTCAAGGCCATCTAAAAAAACATTGGAGTCTGTGATAGGGAGTATTAAAAGTCTAACATCGTAATATTTAGCCAGGACCTCCCTCTAACAGAGGGGATAAACACGAGGTCATGTAAGGAAAGGTATAGGAAATAACCCCTCCAAATCTGACCCAAGCGTAGTGGGGATTGTATATTGAGGGTATTTCTTGGCAATCACATTAATCACATTTGAATACGGAGCCTCATGGACCTCGAATCTATTCGAGATTCTTAGTTTTCTTCCAGACCAATTTCCTTCGGTACCCTTGAAGGGATTCAAACATTGTTATCCTGCTCATTATGATCAGCCCCACCGTCGGTTGTACCCGCATGGTGACTGATTGCGAGATGGAAACCTAGTTGCCAATTTTTATGGAATTACACAGGTGACTGTGAGGGTATAGCGTGGTACCTAGGGTATACGTCATATCATGCTTTGCAGAACATACCCGAAGGGTGTTTCCGTGTTCAAGTTACACTTGCACCGATAAATTCCTCTAGTGTTGATTGGCATACCTATTCTTCCTACTAGTTAGTTGTCTGCTTGATTTTTCTTTAAGAAATTTTAGTGTGTGTTCTATAATTTCATGTTAGCTAAACCTTACAGTGTCATTTGATCATTTCACAAAGTGGAAGATCAATAGCTCTATCGTTGGCGTAGGCTTCAAGGCCTATCATCGGTTACTTTGGAGCCACCTCCACCATCATTGAGGAGCAGGATAGATCAATAAGGATTGTTTGAAGCTACTAGGACACGAGAAATTGTACCCGATCTAGCTCCGAGAGAATAATTTCCCACACTGGAGGAATTCAACGTTTTTGACCTAGAGACCAAAGGTTTAAGGCTAGCAAATCCTCCGATTACTGACTAATCGACATTGCTTCTAATTCAGATAGTCCCTCCCGAGGTGACTTCTCCTAAACGTCAATTTGTTTGGTGAGAGATGATGGAAGCAACTAATGCTACTTCTTCACAAATTCCTTGTACTCCCATAACAACTGTTGTAGGAGGGGGCCTTGTACCTCCTCCCCCACATCCTCCTGTCAGAACCATGGATGTCCCGACACCCACTACTTCAGGAAGTGGTTCGATTCCTTCAACAACTTCAACCAATGTTCCCTTCATTCAAAATGCATCGTGTTCTCCCTGTTGAGGAAACAATATGAAATGGTCTTACTCAAGCATTTTCAGATCTTGCTTGGCTAAAGAAATATAGACTGGAATATCACCCTATGTTTATAGCCATCAAAATTTGTATCCTAATACAAAAGTATTGATTACAAGTGCTTAGGTTGATTTTTTTATCGATGAAAGATTTTTGGAAAATTCATTATTTATGTAATTTTATGAATATAAAAGATGCTGAAATAAATATAGAGACAGAAGTAAATGCACCAAGTCAATAATCAAAACAGATGAGACATAAAGCAATCGTTTATTTCATTCCAATTCGTCAAAAGAATCGTTCTCTTTACAAAATTCCCTGAGGAATTTTTGGACCAAAGTCAAACTTAGATTTCCCCGATGAATCATACAAAAGGACTTCTGACAGAAAGAAAAAAACTGAACTTTAAAAGTTGGATCAGCTTGCAACATATTGTTTCCCGCTCAACTCTGCACAATAGCCTTTGTCAGTCATGAAATTTAATTCAAAAACATACAAGTCTACAAAGACTATCAAAGATAGATCAACACCTCTAAAAAACAAGTGTCTAAATGATGTAATTCAGCTCTGAATCTTGTTGTCTACAATAGGACCTTGCTATCATAAAAGAGAATTAGGCTTCCAATGAATTAAATAATGAATGAAAACTGAATTATCTCAACAAAAATCAAAGAGAAGACCTTAGTATGCTTATCCTTCTATTCTCCTCTTGTTCCTCCTTTTCCTTTTTCCTTTAAGCGATTAGAATTAGTTGAAGCAATTGAACTACTTCTTTAGTTAACTTAACTAAAACACAACCAACTTTTTAGTTAAGGGGGAAAAGTAATAAAATCATAATAAGGGGTTTTAATAAATAATAACTAGTAGGTAGGACCCCTTGTGACTCCCTTTAGTTCTTTAATAATCATAACACAACTAGATAATCAAACGAAACATCCCTCCTTGTGACTCCCATCATCACTTTCATATTTTGACAAGTTATATCAACGATAATTGAAATATTTCCAAAAATATATTACCATATATCAAAAAATAGTGTGTTGTCCAAAATTTCAGAAGTCAACTATTCTCACAATCAAAATAAAAAAACTTAAAGTCCATATTTGCCACTCCGGGAGGCAATCTTTCCCTTGTTGTTGTTGTCACCTTTTGATCTCTCTAAATTTTCCTTAGGCTATGTGGATCCTTTAGGCCTAATCTCACTGATCACATGAGAGAAATCATCTCTCAAATGCATGCCGGAGGACATGGATTTGGAAGAGTAATTTGAGGGTGAGGAAGGGGAAGCAACGACTTTTCCTTTGTCAGGGGAATGGTGGGCCTCGGTTTGTAACATTTTGCTTGCATGAGAAGACTGTACTGGTGAGTGGATAGGGGCAGCTTGGACAATTTGATTAACAGGTGGAGGGGCAGGTAGAGACAACTTAGTCTAGCCATGATGTTGGGAGATAGTCGGATGGACAATCTCTTGCCATCTTTCATTTTCAGAGTATTCAGGTTGTAGTGAAACATGAGGGGGTAGTGGGATTCTAGGGATCTGTGGGGATTGGAAGGGAGGCCTTTCAGGCCTAGGTTGGACCACTCCTTGCCCATTCCTATTAAAAAATACATCTTGAAATAGTTGGCCTAACTCTTGTGAGTCTGCATCAAAGTGTATAGAGAACCTTGGATTTCTAGGGCCGCTATTCCAATTTTCTCTTCCTCTGTTACCCCAACCATGGCTACCTCTATTGAAAAAGATCATTCATGTATGCATTATTGATTAGAAAATAGTTTCTTCAACAACCATACATGAAAAATCTTTTAAATATGAAACAAAATTTGGCTCAGCAACATATCCGACTCATGCAATCCAAACCATACAAATCGTTTAATGCTCGTCAATGAGAAGGGGGTGAACAAGGGTTCTGGGATATGTGAGGGATTGTATTGAGTGAAAAGTGTTAAAATGAGGGGGAGAATATCATGATTACTACTCACAACATCAAACAATCAACTATATCGTAAATCAAAAGAATATATCATTGTAATTTATCCCTGTGCGATCCTTTAATTGTCATAATACATAATTTATCTTAACTATAATTAAATTTTAAGAACATGGAGTGGATAGTGAATATGGGAAGGCGAGGGGAGTTGTAATGTGCGATAAGTGAAATAATGTTAGGGAAAAAAAAGAGTATTGTTCGAAAAACCAATTAAGTAATCCATAAAAATAGTTTTGTATCCAATACAAACGATCCAACACCAATTAAATAATTATTGTGTGTTAAAACTTGATCACTATCCCACATTTAAATATTCAGACTTTTTCCATTAACACAATCTATAATCATACTCAGAATCACTATGCCTTTCAACAGTCTTGTTAAGAGAATACTTGTGTTCTTTCATTTCTTTTCCTTTCATTTAAACAAAATCAAAAGGAACACAAAATCACATTGCTTCAACTCAGTTCAACATATAAAATTATCAACCACTACCCATAATTCATGATTTCTCGAATCAAACATAGACGCAGGTCTTTTACTGAGTTAAACAGACCCTTTTAAAACTTTACCGATTTTATTCTTTTTCCAATATTAACCATTAAAACTTGCAATGAAACCAAAATACAAAACCCGTGCTTCATTTCCGATGGTGCAATAAAACAAAACAATGCACGATGACTCCATAAACCATACATAGTAAACAACCAAGTCACAGTTATTAATTTTCCAATTTGTAATGATACCGATCAAGAATAATCAAACACACAACAACTACCAACTACAATTTGACAACATGTTGTATGAACACAACAACCAATGCATAACAAAAAGAGGCAACCCTCTGACTGTAGATTACTATTTACTCCCAATCAACAATTTGATAAAAAAAATGAGCCGTGTTGTTGACTCAAATGTCAGAACAAAAGGAGGCAGCAACTATATACCAATTCTTATTTCCCATTACAACTTTCCAACAACCCGATCAAACAGAGATGAGACAATAATTGAAGCCAATGTGAAAATCACTCAACCATCTTATGACAGTCAAAAATATACCCGACAAGAGTGTGACTGGTTGGTTTTATCAAAATCGGGCTCTGTAACCATGAACACAAGAAATAATCAAGGGTTCGCTCAGTCACCAAAACACAGAGAGATTGGAGGTCGACCATATCAACAGTAGGTAGGAAACCTTCGAAACAAGGACGGTGTAACCACAAGATTTTATAACTCTTAGCTTGTAAAATAGTGTGATAGTTCAACACTAGGTAGGTTAGGCAACGATGTAGAGGAGTAGAGATTTATCACTGGACAATAACCAATACCAAGAACGCACAGAGGCATAACCCTCGTGGTTTTCCCAATAACCGAACCAATTTATAACAATGTCGATGGAAATGCAGACCCCAAGTACTACCAACAACCCTAAAGAATACTTCTTGGCATAATGGCCACCCCATAGCCAATTGTGTTGATGCCAATACCACAAAATAAGCCCACTACCAGGTGAAAAACCCACGAAGATGGCTCTAGAGGATACACAGTGACCAAAAGGAGTTCAAAACATACACAACAATGCCATAACAACCGAATACAACCGTGTATGGTTACCATTAATTGTGAGGAGACAGCCAGCAAGGTTTAATAGAGAGAAACCCTCCAACAAAATACCCATAAATACTTAAAACAACAATGAGCCATCACAGTTTTCACCACATAGAACAACCAACAAAATCACAACTTCAACCATCAATTTTTCCATTTGCAAATGAATAACCACATAGTCATTCTAGAGAAAACACCCACGCATTGACACAGTTGCCAATCTTAGGAAAACACAAACCAACACATTACCAAGATAATGTTCATTTCGTACACAAAGAAATTTCATGGATGGGCGAAAATAACCATACCTGTAACCAATGTCTTTAAAAAGGGAAAGCTAGTCGAGTAGTTCCTTCCGGGTCTGAATCTCGAAGCTTAACCACAACAAAACCAAATTAACAATAACCATGCTAGGGTGACTTCCCAGTGGTAGAAGTATGGAGTGATGTGTATTTACTGCACGTCACTTCCATCCTCCACTCCATTCAATTTTGTAGTACACGACAACGAGCCAAAACCATACCATTAATCCCATGTCATTAATTCCATGCATCGAAACTTGCACATATTTCTTTCCAATTGCGCCACCCCAATCCATATTAATCATTGCCAAAACCATACCATAACATATTTCAAATGTTCCCAATATAACTCAATATAAATCGTATAGCCACTAACCATTGCTAGTTAGGACTAACACTAATTCTTTTTTATTTCATTTGCACATAGCATAACATAGTATGGTATAGTTCCTCTTCTTGGATTTGTTTTTTATAAGTCTCTTTCCATTGCTCTTGTTTCTTGTTATTACTAACAAGTGTCTTATGCAGGTGTAACAAGTAATGAATCATGGCAACAATATCAAATGTAATTACAGTAAATATAAGCCATTCATAACATGGAATTTATAGCTTAGAATAATAGAACCAACACATAAAATGCATTATCCATCTGCCATTTTGTCGCAAACAAAACTAAGATTGGATTATCAATCATATAGAACCCTGTAAGCAACATTAAAACAACAACATAAAATGTGTGATAAGACTATCTCTGAGCCTCCAGTATACAAGGGGGTCCCACCTACTAGTATTATATATCATTATCATAGTTTAAATAATAGGCTTTAGAAATACTTTGCAAGTGAAATCCTCATTGTGATTTTAATCGTCAACAAACTGGCGACTCCACAGGGAAATCTGTTTCCAATAGATTAAGAATTCAGAATGTATGGTTTCGTAGAGTAAGAACAACAAATCAAGAAGGTATAACCAAAATTATTATGCAATAGGGGGAAGTGAGCGGATTTAATGGAAAAATGACCGGGAATTCGGGAATAACTCATAAAAAATGTTAAGTATGAGGGGGTTTATCCCTGTATGCATAATCATTCAACCAAAATTTTCTCTTGACTTCAAGGATAATTTTTCTTTATGGACTTTCTCATTTAACTCTCAAATGGATGAAGAAATGGAAAGAAAAAGCGAGAGATAACCAATTTATTTATAAGACATCAGTGAAAGCAGATAACAAATTCAATTATGCTTTCAGGGAAAGCATCGTAACAGTTGTGTAAGCTTGATTGTTATTGACTAACAATGCCTCACAGGAGTGCCACTATGCCATAACTGATCCAACATATTATTCTTGACCAAAATTAAACTAAAAAGATGAAAAGAAATAAAATTCATGACAAAAATGGAACAACAAAATACAAAATAGCAGAAATAAAATGACATAATTGTAAAAATAGTAGGAAGCTATTAAAAGGCAAGCAGAATTTAAACTACGATAAAAGAAAAATTGAAAAGAAGTGGTGAAAATGAAAATAGAACTAGACTACTAATATACAAAAAATCCAAACAACGTTAAATCTTTTCAAGTTGTTTCCACGTAGTGTTTTAAGTGAGAACCGTTAGTGTTGTAGGAAAACAATCGCTCTTGTAAATATTTTAAAATGTAAGAGTTAGTAACTAGGACAAAAGAGATCTTGAAAGGACCCAACCATAATTCTTGAAAGTTCGAGACAATTAATAGCCATTTAAACTATACAATTAGATCATCAAGATAGATATGAATAATATTACCGATCAAATCGTCAAAATTTGTTTGCATAGGTATTTTAAAAGTGATACTTGCATCATATACGCTAGAAGGCATACACTCATAAGTCAAGGTACCCCAATGAGTAATAAAGGTGTTTTTGTATTTATCTGCCACTTTTACCTTGACCTGATTGTAACCGGAAAAACCATCAGGTAAGGGCATCATCTGTGACCCTGCAACTTGCTGCAAAATCATTTCCATGTTAGGGAGTGGAGAGTGGTATTTTATAATAGCCTGATTTAATGCATGAAAATCAATGCAAAATCTAGTATGATCAGTGGATTTCCAAACAAGGAACAAATTGGAAACCCATTCATAGTATTTGACCAGAAAGATGATTCCAGCTTTCAAGAGTTTTTCCTACTCCTTTTGAATAGTTTCTTCCGGTGCAGGGTTGATAGGTCTTTGTTTTTTCCTAACTAGTTTTATGCCTTCCTTGATGGGAATGAAATGTTCTATAAGAGTAGGATCAAAACCACAAAGATCCTCATAGGACCAAGGAAACACATCTTGAAATTCACCAAGCAGTTTGGAAAACTTCATTTTCTCTTCATCAGAACACTAGGCACCTATTTTAACATTCTTTGGAGACTAGGGTGTCCCAATGTTCAAGGAGATGGTTTCACCCACCTTCCTTTACTCCTCTTCTTTATGTTTCTCTTTATTTCCTACATCACTCGATAAAAGTGAACTTTGTATAGGATTCAAGCCTTTAGGAATATTGTTATCTTCTGTGGATGTAATTTCCTCGGGCCTATAAGGTTCATTTTGAATGAAATCATAGATGCTCTCATTGCTAGGGAAGACCTGCTAGGATTCTATATTGTCAGGGATATGTGGATGATATAGATATTGAAAAGTACAATTAGGTCTATGTGGCAGAAGTTGTTGATTAGGAGAGGTTGCAAAAACAACTAACCAATCAACCATTGAGTTCAATTCCCTCTTAACATGAGTAATGTTGAAAGATAATAGGTTCGAGATAAGTTCCCAAATATTTTGGGTGTATCATTTCATCAACTTGTTTCTACGAGAGTATATCTTACATACAACGTTAACAACAAGCTCAGAATCTCCAAAAACTGTAAGGTGACCACAACATAGATTATAGGCATTTTCAATGCCTAATAATAAAGCTTCGAATTCAATGACATTGTTTATGCAAGAAAACTCCAACCTGTAAGAAAAGTTACGAATTTTCCCCACAGGAGAGTACAAGATTATGCCAACTTTGTTACCTTCACTAGAGCATGAACCATCAAAGTGCATGTGCCACATACCATCATCTAAATCAATTTGTTCCAAGGGAATGTTATCCTCCTTGGAAAATATGGAATACACCCCTAGGTCCTCTTCAATATAGTTCACATTAGGTTGTGGGATACTCTCTATGTAAGGTGAAATCCTTCCCTCTCTAAGGACTATAATGTTTTTACCATTCCGAGAAATGGATAAGTGTGCCCCATCGAGTGAGAGGTATCCACCCGTCAAAGCTTGTCAATCTCTTCCTAAGATGATTGAGTAATTACTTACCAGCATATCAATTACCTGAATACTAAGGGTTGTCCTTATTTCAGGGTGTGCGCACAAAACTAAGGTCACATCTTTAATATCACCTATAGTCGTTTGTTGTAGACTATTATAAGAGAGCAATATTTTGTCGTTTTCATTTGTACAAGACAAGCATAGCTCTTCCATAATAATCTTAGTGTTAAGCCATAATATTGGCTCATTACCCCTTAATTGGGGCATATTACATTACTAATGTTATTTTATTTATGTCGGCTTTATTCCATTAGTTGTAACTATACCTCCTAGTCTCCTATATATACCAAGGAGACATTTTCATTTGGAATCATGTTGTACTTGAACATTTAAGTGGGGTAAAAGGAGGTTGCCCCCTCGAAGAGGCTTATTATCTAAAATTATCTCTTTTTCAAGGCGTTGAGTACTTTTTCTGAGGTTTTTCTATGCTATATTGATATTTGGTTCCTAACATATGGTATCAAAGCTCAAGGTCTTGGGGTTTCACTGCTACATCTGAGACACCTTGGAATTTTCGCTATAACTATTTTTCTACAATGTTTYAGAAGGAACAGATTGGAATATATTTAGTATACAGATCAAGGTACGTTGGGTTAAAATTTCATCTTCTCCGGCCTTATACTTTCGGAGATACAACCTGTACAAGATAGGKTTCTAGAATCCTCCTAAAATGAGTCATTGCGGAATTTTCGCTATAAAACATTTTTTGTAATGTTTCAAGCCMTGAAATATGGAGGGTATTCACAGAAATTAGTAAGGTATCTTTGGTAAAAATTTCCAGCTTCTGGGTCATCTATAATTTGTATATACACCCTGTGTAAGATAGGGTATCTGACTAGTCCTATTGACTAGTCTCAAGAAGGTGTTCCAGGTAAAAAAATCATAACTTCTTCCTAGAGTATCCAAATTTAGTGGGACTAGTTTCATTGGATCGTGGACAGTCTGTAGTATTTCAGGTACGAGTTTAATAATTTAATATCAATTATTTTGTGCGGGGCACACTATAAAAGTGAGATCTCTTGGAAAGGACAAAAATTGACAAGTTGTGGGGAAGTTACCATAAATTCCAGTTGGCAAATCCAGCGAGCTGCGCAGATCTTCTATCTTGTACAAAGTAAGGGTCATTAGAGATCTGTGTTGTAACTACCTGATCGTGATAATATAAAGAAGGCTTTGTGGACATAGCCCCAGGGTGGGGGTGAACCACGATAACTGTGTGTATAGTGCTTTGTGCTTCACTCTTATGTATTTATCTCTTTCTTGGCTAAGTGCTTGATGTGATTAAGTAGATCTACTTATGCTTTGTGTTGTTGATGAATGAATGAACATTAGATATGATATATGAGATGATTAATGCTTGATCTATTAAATGTAACCTATATTTCTGTGGATAAGTACTGAATCATTCTTAGTATAAGTATTCATTGCAATTCTTTATGCCTTCTGCGAAGTATATTAATGAATGTATGCTAAGGAATAATTTTTTCTAAGTGTGTTGTAAGAAAGATAATCACATATCTGTGTCCCATCTAAGGTTGCAGACACCTAAGTCTTGCAACCACCCCTGCCTCTACCTTGGGTGAGACTTCATCTGCTTTGCGCGTGTTTCCGAAAGGGCCGGTAGTTAGGGCTTTGTTGGTGCGCTCTTGAGCGCTGAACCCTGGGTCTGCCCCTGTGCCAACAAATGGTTCCATTGCCGGGACCTGAAATTGTGATTGTTGGAAACTGTAGAAGAAGAAGATTTGTGTGAAATAAGCTCTGTGCATAGATATGTTGCTCTAGTGCACAGTGTTCTGTTTGACCTGAGAAGCTTTGTGCCAAGAAAAAAGGTTAGATATGAAGAAAGAGAGGTCAGATATGAAGAAAAGAAGTCATATCTGTGAAGAAAAAGGTAATATTTGTAAGCTCTATGCCTTGATAAAGGTAAGAATAGTTAAAAGTCTTAGATCTGGAAGCTTTGTGCTCTGCAAAAGTAAGATAACTGGAATTTTTTGTTTCTAAAGCATGGATCTAGGTATCTTTGATAGATTCTATCCTAGCTTCAAAACTAGGGCGTTAATAGATGAAAGAAAGATTGATATGAATAGATCTGATAAATATAGTGATAGATATGTTATACCTATGCATCGAAAGAATGTCTAGACTAACAAGTTGATGCAGGATCCTAGAAAAACACTTTTGCAGGCTAGCCACCATGATCCTGGTGCACAGTACAGAAGGATTTGGGGAACACCTAAACAGATGAGAGGATTAACCATTTGTTATAGTTGCAGACGACCATGACATCTTGCTAAAGAGTGCCCTGGGAGAAGACCTAGTTGCCTCTGTTGTAAGGCTATGGACCATGAAGTATTGGATTTCCCTAGAGTGATTGTTAGGCTTGAGAAGTTGAATATGGAACAAGAAAAACATGAGGGCGATAAAGAGACTAATATTATAGCAGAAACCTAGAAAGAATCAGAAAAGATATTGCTACATATGAAAGATACCTTGAATAACCACCAACATGTTAGGCTACCAGAGATATTCAAAGAAAAGGAGAAAATTGAAGAAAGAATAGGGGACTTTGTCATTGACTGTAGTCTGGATGAAGAAGCGCAAGTGAACATTATGCTAGAAAGAAATTGGAAAGCTATAGGGAAGCTTGCCATGATCCCTTCCCTAGGAGGAACAAGTTTCTTCAAAGGAAAGCTAGTAAACCTATGTGGAAGGCTCACCCAGATACCTATGACTGTCAATGGAACTTTGACGGAGGAAGACTTTGAGGTCATTAAATTTTTTGAAGATAGCACCCCATTTACCATGCTCATAGGAAAACCCTAGATTAATAGAGAACAGGCCAGACGAAGAGAAGAAGAGAAAGTTTTGGAGCAGAAGAAGCAAGAGTTAAAAGACTTTATGACTAGAAGGATCACGCACTTGATTGAAGAACAAAAGAGAAGATCCCAGATATTTAATATTAGTACCTCCGATGTCGAAGCTAAGAGAACACTTGAGGATCCATAGAATATCGAGTTACCTATTTTTGATACAAAAGAAGTATTATCAAGGAACCCTAAGAAATATTTTCCACAGCGTGAAGTAACTAAGACCACAGAAGATAAAAATCAGAATGGTAAAAGCATTACTGAGACGAAACTCACTGGGAAAAAGGATAGGAAGTTAAGAAATAAAAGGGCTAATACGGTAAGGTTACAAGAGGTTCTAGAGGACACTTTGCAGCAAGAAGAATTGCAGAATTGGAGCTTCGCTGAGATATTAGAACAACGACATAAAATACTTCACCATGACAAAACAATATAGTCATTAGAACCGATATACCCATTTGACCGCTGCTCAGAATGGATTGAAAAGAAGTTATGGGTTACCACTAGACCGTTGGATAGCACCAGAATGGATAGAATGGAGTTAATGAAGGCCCCATGTCCGTTGCAAGCAGAACGTTGTTGAGATTGCCTACTTAACCTATCACACCACACATCGAGAATACTTTTTGCTAACTGAGAATCTGAGCACGAACACTGAGATTTACTTACCCTAAGCTCATTGCCTTACTATTCACTGTCGTCTCTGAATTCCTTTTGAACCCGAGCCAGCTGACCCAAGTTTGTATGTCGAACGAGCTCAGTGCTGCTTAGAAAATTGTTGAAGGAGTTCTAATTGATTTAATGGCTGAGAGAGTCGTGTCAGAAAGAAGAATGTCTACAGGTGTATAGGCATCGTCCTCGGGCATACTTCCAGCTTCCCCCTCCACTACTCGAGAAAGACCATCCCGGCCGCCTTCGGAAAGACGATCTAATCTAGGAAACGACTTCGCCACTATGAAGATGATCCCAAGCATATTGCCTAAATATATCCCACCACTAAGCGGACCAGTGAATCGAGAATCTGTACCCAGAGAATTTGACTATGTTGTAGTCACTGCGTACCTCCCGAAAGGGGTGCACGCAGTTCATGCTGACTAGGAGAAGCTCACCACATTGAAATTCAATGATTTTAACCTTGGATATCGCAAGGTATATAGTATGCTAGCACCGCACAAGTATTTGACTATTACAAAAGGAAATAACCCCAAGATTGTACCGTAGCAATGGACCCATAACCTTGCACAGTCAACCCTCCTCAACATAATGAAGATTCCACATTTCGGGAGGCATCGGGAAGTAAATGCCTGTATTCGACAGTTGTTGTCCTGCTACCATGGAGGATACCTATGGTTGGACCATCAAATCACCATGGATCCGATTCTGATCAATCAGATCATTGGGCTAAGCATGCAGGGCCCTGACCCACAGGACTTTTACCCCGGAAAGATTGTAGATTGTGCTCTCGCTCAATGAATAAAAGACACATATGGTGATCTGGAGAAAGGAAAATGAGGTTATAAGGTAGCCTCCGTTGAGAATGCAGCAGTATGCTTTGGTTTCCAGCTGATCGTAGGTAAGTTATTCCGAAAAACCAGACCTACACAGGTGACTTGATTTGTAGTTGACCTCACAGGGAAGTGCATGGAGGGACTACAAATGAACTTAGCAAAATACCTTATAAATCAACTAGAGCTTGACTATAGACAAGTGCAGGACCAAGGGTATGAGTTCCACTTTAGTTGGTTTCTCATACTCATCGCATGGGAACTTCCCGAGGGAGCCGCGTTTTCGAAGATCGAACCCTTCGAACCCTTGGCTGTGAAGTTATGTATGTTGTGGTACTCCAGTGACATGAACAAACAGTGGCAGTCCAATGCCATCTTCCATGCATACTACACTCAGTTGAGGAATTCCATTCAGTCTACATTGTGTATTACACCCAACTCTCTTCATAGGTTTTGACCTTTGATGAAATTCAATGCAGATCGTCACTTCACCTACATCACAGTGCGCTTAGATGAGCACAAAAAACAACTCCAGTCATATTAGAAGCTGACAGAAGATGACCTAGAGGAGATTACCAAGGAATGGTCGGCATACCTCCTTGTTGCAGAAGACCTCGTAGAGATGTCCAACATAGATAGACCTGAAGCTATGCCGGATACACCAGGACCACACAAGACTAAGAAGGAGGTGGAAGTTCAAGATATCCACAACACATCCACGAAGACTGCTTCACTCTCATCTGTGAAGGGAGGTGATGATGAAGAACTAGGGGGAAAAAAATTTGAACATAGAAAAGGTGAGGTTACCTTACCTAAGGATGAGGCAGATCCCCCCAAGAAAAGGAAGATTACCCCACCGAGGCCCTCATCCAGAAAGAAAACTAAGGCCACTCGGACCATGCTTAAGACTATGCTTACCTTGGATGATTTTGAATTCTTAATTGTCGCACTAAATGATGTTTCATTAGAGCTCGCGGAAAATCAAGAAGAAAAGCAGGAGGAACTATTCCACCGGATCACCGGTGAATTCAAAGCAGTGTAGCAGGCACTTCAGTCCATCCAAGTTGTTTCTATGGCACCGTTAACAATGGAAATATCAAGAATAGGTGATGATCCTACACAGTTACACCAGATCACCGAGAAATTTGAATCTCACCTTTGATGAGGTCAAGAAGGCATAGAGAAAGCCACCTAGACTTTGGCGCAAGCATAGAGCACACATGAAGAGCAACAGAGAAAGGTAGAACAAGAGCAACTTGACTTACAAGCGAAATGAGAGGAGGAAAAAGCCTAGTTACAGAAGAGCAAGGACCAGTTGCTAGCAGAGAAACTTGAAACACAAGAAAGAGTTCACAAGGCACTGTGCTCTGTGACGATCATAGAAGTGAAGATGGAAGATCATCTTCCACAGCAGGTGACCCAACTGGAAGAATTAATCTAGCAACTTCAACAACGCATCAAGGATCTGGAGCTCCACACCATGCCTGAGACACCCCAAAAGATAAGAGATCTAAGAGAGACCATTGCTCGAAGTGCAGTCGACCGATTAAAAAATTTGGCTTTAGAATGTAGGTAGATAAGCAATAGAAGCGCCCATACCTATGAAACCCTTGCAAAGAATCCAAGATTGTAGACATTGGAGGCACATCTCCATGAAGAAAAACAACATGCAGATGTGCTACAAGCGCAGTTGAAGTCTGTGACCCCATTCCAAAGAATGAAGAGGTTTGAAGAGCAACGCACAACCCAACAATGAGTACACATGCTGCAAAGTAAAGTAATGGACGTCTCTCAACGACTACAACCACTCCAAGAGAAGACATACCAACTGCTCACCAAACTAGAAAGCTAGGGAGTTGAACTCGAACAGGGTGCCATCACTGCAGAACAACGCCTAGAAGGACTGCTCAATGACACAGTAATCCAAGAATTTAATAAACAAGAGCCTGTCACACTGCAGTAGGTCGAAGCAGCTCGAGCCAAGATCGAGGTGTTTGAAGTGGAATTGGTCATACCTGAGTGTCTCGGGACAAGTGACAGATGAGTGTTGGAGGCCTGTTGTCCCTTGACCAAGTTTTGAAGAGCACTTTATCATACTTGACCACTTTTGGGAGTGCGACAGCTTGCCAAGGAAGGAGTGCAATGCGAAGCAGAAAATAAGGAAGCAAGACCTATTTTTGGGGTCCATTTTAGGGTTTTGGGTTGATGTAACAAGAAAGGGATGTCGTCCCGTGGGTTTACCCACATTTAGGCCCATTTTGTAATCTATAAATAGGCAATGTAGATAGTAAGATAGGAGGATATAGTAATGTAGTACATCTATGTGATGTATGAATGAAAGATTAGTGCTAGTAATTGGATTTGTGTGATCGGATGTATCTTAGAGTGCTCTCTGCATGAGATCGGAGAGCTAAGTGCAGGTTGTTATAGTCTGAAGAGCAAGGAAGAAGGATCTAGCGAGCTGTGCAGATCTTCTGTCTTGTGCAAAGTAAGGGTCGTTAGAGCTTTGTGATGTAACTGCTTGACCATGATAATATAAAGAATGCTTTGTGGATGTAGCCCCGGGGTGGGGGTGAACCATGGTAACTATGTGTATAGTGCTTTGTGATTCGCTCTTATGTATTTATCTCTTTCTTAGCTAAGTGCTTGATGTGATTAAGTAGATCTAGTTATGCTCTGTGTTGTTGATGAATGAATGAACACTAGATTTGATATATGAGATGCTTAGTGCTTGATTTGTTGAATCTAACCTATATTTTTGTGGATAAGTATTGAATCATTCTTAGTATAAGTATTCACTACGATTCTTTGTGCCTTCTGTGAAGTATATTAATGAATGCATGCTAAGGAATAACTAATGCTAAGTGTGTTGTAAGAAAGATAATCACATATCTATGTCCCAGCTAAGGTTGCATACACCTGAGTCTTGCAACCACCCCTGCCTCTACCTCAGATGAGACTTCATTTGATTTGCACGTGTTTCCGAAAGGGTCGGTAGTTAGGGCTTTGTTGGTGCGCTCTTGAGCATTGAACCCTGGGTCTGCCCCTGTGAAACCGATGTGGTTGTAGTGTCTTCTTCAAATTAAAAAAACCCATAATTTTTAATGACTTTGGTGGGGTTTGTGGTAGATTGGACAGGGACATGGTGGATATATAAGCTACCAATCACTGTTGAAGCTGAAGAATGAGAGGAGGAAGCACTTCCAGTGCCACTAGATCCACCACTAGATGCCATCTTGTGGATGATAGGTGAGGGGGAGAAAGATGAACTGGATGAATCAGACAAGGTTCTCCTTAGAGAACTTTGTTGGGTAGATAAAGCAACGTTTTTTCTTTCTATTTCAACAATAGTATTAATTTCAGGTGATAAGCCTCTTCTTCTCCTAGAAACACGAGAGTCTAAGGACATGAAAAGACGGTAAAATATGAAGGAACAAGAAGGTTATTGTTGATTTCTAGGCTGTCTATGTCTAGCTTCCCAATGTTCGTGGGCACTAATGTCTTGTTCAATTGCTACCCATGAATGATTAAGTTCAGCCTAAGTATTAGCAGTGTCTAAAATGGTGTTAAAAAAATTTAAAGCAATGCTGGTATGGTCTTGAAGATCAGGCTCAATATTGGGCTGCCTTGCAACAGGTACAATCATTAAGAAATAAAACAGTCAAAGGATCAATATAAAAAAAATAGGTGTATTCGATGATAATCAATCATAAAAATAAAGAACAGAGATATTAAAGATATCCCCAGTATGGTCGCCAAATAAATGTTGAGGAAAAGTTATGAAATGATCTTACTCAAGCATTTTCAGATCTTGCTTGGCTAAATCAAAATAGACGGAAATATCACCCTATGTTTATAGCCATCAAAATTTGTATCCTAATACACAAGTATTGATTACAAGTTCTTAGGCTGATTTTTTTTATTGATGAAAGGTTGCTGGAAAATTCATTATTTATGTAATTTTCTGAATATAATATATGTTGAAATAAATATAGAGATACAAGTAAAGACACAAAGTCAATAATCAAAACAGATGAGACATAAAGCAATCATTTATTTCATTCTAATTCATCAAAAGAATCGTTCTCTTTATAAAATTCCCTAAGGAAGTTTTGGACCAAAGTCAAACTTAGATGTCCCCAATGAATCATACAAAAGGACTTCTAACAGAAAGTAAAAACCTGAACTTTAAAAGATGGATCAACTTGCCACATATTGCTTCCCACTCTACTCTTCACAATAGCCTTTGCTAGTCATGAAATTTAATTCACAAACAAACAAGTCTACACAGACTATCAAAGATAGATCAACACCTCTGAAAAACAAGTGTCTGAATGATGTAATTCAACCCTGAATATTTCTATCTACAATAGGAACCTGTTATCATAAAAGAGAACTAGGCTTCCAATGAATTAAAGAATGAATGAAAACTGAATTATCTCAACAAAACTCAAAGAGAAGACCTTAGTATGCTTCTCCTTCTAATCGCCTCTTGTTCCTCCTTTTCCTTTTGCCTTTAATCAATTAGAGTTAGTTTAAGTAGTTGAACTAGTGCTTTAGTTAAGTTAACTAAAAGTCAACCAAATTTTTAGTTAAGGGGGAAAAGTAATAAAATCATAATAAGGGTTTTTAATAAATAATAACTACTAGGTAGGACCCCTTGTGACTCCCTTTAGTTCTTTAACAATCATAACACAACTAGTTAATCAAACAAAACATCCCTCCTTGTGACTCCCATCATCACTTTCATATTTTGACAATTTGTATCAATGATAATTGAAATTATTTCCAAAAATATATTACCATATATCCAAAAATAGTGTGTTGTCCAAAATTTGAGAAGTCAATTGTTTTCAACAATCAAAATAAAAAAAATTAAAATCCATATTTTCCACTCTGGGAGGCAATCTTTCCCTTGTTGTTGTTGTCACCTTTTGATCTCTCTAAATTTTTCATTGGTTGTGTGGAGAATTTAGGCCTAATATCACTAATCACATGAGAGAAATCGTCTCTCAAATGCATGCATGAGGACACGTATTTGGCAGAGTCATTTGAGGGTGAGGAAGGGGCAGCAATGACTTTTCCTTTGTCAGGGGCATGGTGGGCCTTGGTTTTTAACCTTTTTCTTGCATGGGAGGACTGTTCTAGTGAGTGAACAGGGGAATGTTGGACAATTTGATTAACAAGTGGAGGGGTAGGTAGAGACAAGTTAGGCCAACCAAGATGTTGGGAGACTGTCGAGTGAACAATCTATTTCCATCTGTCGTTTTCAGGGATTCCAGGTTGTAGTGAAACATGAGGGGGTACCAGGATACCAGGTACCTATGGGGCTTGGAAGGGAGGCCTTTCAGGCCTAGGTTGGACCACTCCTTTCCCAATCCAGTTAAAAATCCATCTTGAAATAGTTGGCCTAAATCTTGTGAGTATGCATCAAAGTGTATAGAGAACCTTGGCCTTATAGGGCCCCTATTCCAATTTTCTCTTCCTCTGTTACCTCGACCATGGCTACCTCTACTAAAATATCTCATTCCTGTATGCATTATTGATTAGAAAATAGTTTCTTCAACAACCATACATGACAAATCTTTTAAATATGAAACAAAATTTGGCTCAACAACATATCAGACTCATGCAATCCAAAACATACAAATCGTTTAATGCTTGTCAATGAGCAGGGGGTGAACAAGGGTTCTCGGATATGTGAGGGATTGTATTGAGAGAAAAGTGTTAAAATGAGGGGGAAAAGATCATGATTACTGTTCACAACATCAAACAATCAACTGTATCATAAATCAAAAGAATATATAGCTGTAATGTATCCATGTGTGATCCTTTAACTGTCATAATACATAATTTATCTTAACTATAATTAAATTTAAAGAACAGGGAGTGGATATTGAATATGGGAAGGCGAGGGGAGTTGTAATGTGCGAAAAGTGAAATAATGGTAGGGAAAAAAATCAATATTGTTCGAAAAACCAATTAAGTAATCCATAAAAACAATTTTGTATCCAATACAAATGATCCAACAATAATTAAAAAATTACCTTGTGTTAAAACTTGTTCACTGTCCCACATTTAAATCTTCAAACTTTTTCCATTAACACAGTCTATAATCATACTCAGAATCACTATGCCTTTCAACAATCTTATCGAGAGATTACTTGTGTTCTTTCATTTATTTTCCTTTCATTTAAACAAAATCAAAAGGAACACACAGTCACATTGCTTCAAATCTGTTCAACATATAAAATTATCAACCGCTGCCCATAATTTGTGATTTCCTGAATCAAATATAGACAAAGGTCTTTTCGTAAGTTGAACAAGCCCTTTTAAAACTTGCCTGATTTCATTCTTTTGACAATATTAACCATTAAAAATTGCAATGAAACCAAAATACAAAACCGGTGTTTCATTTCTGATGGTGCACTAAAACAAAACAATGCACAATGTCTCCATAAACCATACATAGTAAACAACCAAGTCAAAGTCATCAATTTTCCAATTTGTAATGATCCCGATCAGGACTAATCAAACACACAGTATCTAGCAACTACAATTTGACACCATGTTATAGGAACACAACGACCAACACATAACGAAAAGAGGCAACCCTCTGACTGTAGGTTACCATTTACTCCCAATCAACCAATTTAATAAAAAAAAATGAGTTGGGTTATTGATTCAACTGTCACAACAAAAGGAGGCAGTGACTGTATACCAATTCTCATTTTCAATTACAACTTTCCAACAACCCAATCAAACAAATACGAGACAATAATCAAAGCCACTCTCAAAACCACTCAACCAACTTATGATAGTCAACAAGATACCCAACAAGAGTGTGACTGGTTGGGTTTATCAAAATTCGGCTCTTTAGCCATGAACACAAGAAATAATTCAGGGTTCGCTCGGTCACCAAAACAAAGAGAGACTGGAGGTCGACCATATCAACAGTAGGTGGGAAACCTTCGAAACAAGCACGGTGGAACCACAAGATTTTATAACTCTTATCTTGTAAGATAATGTGACAGTTCAATACCAGGTAGGGTAGGCAACGATGTAGAGGAGAAAATATTTCTCACTAGACAGTAACCAATACCAAGAACACGTAGAGGCATAACCCTCGTGATTTTCCCAACAACCAAACCAATTTATAACAATGTTTATGGAAATGCAGACCCTAGGTACTACTAACAACCCTAAATCATACTTCTTGGCATAATGGCCACCCCATAACCAACTGTGTTGATTCCAATACCACAAAATAAGCCCACAACCAGGTGAAAAACCCATGAACATGGCTCTGGAGGATACACAGTGACCAAAACGAGTTCAAAACATACACAACAACACCATAACAATTGAATAAAATTGGGTATGGTTACCATTAATTGTGAGGAGCCGGTCAATAAGGCTAAACCGAGAGAAACCCTCCAACAAAATACCCATAACTACTTAAAACAATAGTGAGCCATCACAGTTTCCACCACACAGAACAACCAACAAAATCACAACTTCAAGCATCAATTTTTCCATTTGTAAACGAAGAACCACACAATCATTCCATAGAAAACACCCACATGTTTAGACAGTTGCCAATCTTAGGGAAACAAAAACCAACACATTACCGAGCCAATGTTCATTTCATACATATAGCAAATTCATGGATGGGCGAAAAGAACCATACCTATAACCAATGTCTTTAAAAAGGGCAAGTTGGTCGAGTAGTTCCTTCCGGGCCTGAATCTCAGAGCTTAACCACAACAAAACCAAATGAACAATAACCATGCTAGGGTGAAGACCCAATGGGAGAAGTATGAAGTGACGTGCATTTACTACATGTTGCTTCCATCCTCCACTCCATTCAATTTCTTAGTACACGAAAACCAGCCAAAACCATACCATTAATCCCATGCCATTAATTCCATGCGTCAAAACTTGCACATATTTCTTGCCAATTGCACCACCCTAATCCATATTAACCATTGCCAAAACCATACCATAACATATATCAAATGTGCCCAATATAACTCAATATAAATTGTATAGCCACTAACCATTTCTAGTTAGGACTAACACTAATTCCTTTTTATTTCATTTGCACATAGCATAGCATGACATAGTATAGTTCCTCTTCTTGGATTTTTTTTTTATAAGTCTCTTTCCATTGCTCTTGTTTCTTGTTGTTACTAACATGTGTCTTGTGCAGGTGTAACAGGTAATGAATCATGGTGATAATATCAAATGTAATAATAGTAAATATAATCAATTCATAACATGGAATTTAGATCTTAGAATAATGAAACCAACACATAAAATGCATTATCCATCTTCCATTTTGTCGCATACAAAACCAAGACTGCATCATCAATCATATAGAACCTTGCAAGCAACATCGAAACAATAGCATAAAATGTGTGATAAGACTATCTTTGAGCCTCCAGTCTACAAGGG
>ML825921.1:46031-64649 GCA_009831015.1 Picea engelmannii | reverse complement strand
GGATACGACCAATTGATCATCTAAATAAACCCAGAGGCAAGAAATACCATGTGACAAGGCATCGCATAGTAATTCTATCACTGCATTGTACTTGGAAACATTATTGGTTGCTTCTCCTAGACAAATGCCTCCAGAATATAGCAACTGACCACTAGGTGTAAAAATCACCCAAGCTGCAGAATCAAGCCTTCGAGTGTGTCAGATAGCATCGTCTGTGAACCCAACATAGACTTCAGATTCACTTGACATCTTCCACAGTGAAAAAGAAAACATAAATGACTACACATCCACAAAAAAAAAAGACAAAAATTTAGAAAAAACTATACATATATACAAGAAGTCATGCTTAAGCAACCGACCTAAGTGTAATACTTCTTAAGGTAGAGCCCATTTCTAGGCTCTGCTAAGGCATTAACCTAGAAATAAACCAGATGGTAAGCACCATTTTCTAATACTTCTTTCACAATGAAAGGTTTTAACCACATGGGTTTGAACTTGCCTTCCCCCTAGGGATCTTTGTCTTGGTCATAGACCAGGACAAGATCTCCTTTGAAGAAAATCCAAGGGTGAACAGACCAATCATATTGACACTTGACCCATTTTTTATGAGCCTCGTAAGCCAAGGCATGATATCAACGTTGCTCATTGAGTTGTTCGAGACATAAAAGACATTCCTCAAGTGGTGTAGTGTCGGGTAGTAGTTCCACTGCCAACTTCAGAGAAGGGATTTGACATTCAATGGGAAAGACTTCCTCCAGCCCATAGATGAGTTGAAAAGGTGAAAAAATGGTTAGTATTTACAAAAGTTCGATAACCCCAAATCATTGAATATAACATCAAGTGCCAATTAGACTTGGATGAATTAATCGTTCGTTGAAGAATAGTCTTAAGAGACTTATTCATAACTTCTAATTGACCATTTTCTTGTGGGTAATACGATGACGAATGTTCATGTTTAAACCCAATCTTTGATGTTAATTCAAACATCATTTTTTTTCTGAAAGTGACTGCCATGGTCAACGACAATCTCCTTCGGGATACCGAATCTAGCTACTATCTGATTGAAAATGAAAAGAGAAGAAATTTCCCCATCATTGTTAAATGTCGGCATAGCTTCGACCCAATTTGTAAAGTAGTCTATTGTTATGATGATATAGCGATGCCCCCTGGCAGAATCTAGGTTACATGTAGTGAAATCAATCCCCCACTTGGTGAAGGGACCAACGACAATAACTAGGAACATAGGAGCAGGGTGTGCCTTCATCTTCTGACAGAATATCTGTCATGGGTGACACTTCTTGACTACCTCAAAACAATATTTGATTAACGAGGGCCAAAAGTATCTAGTGTGAATAATTTTTTGGGTTGTTTCCAACCCAGACAGATGATCGCCACATGCTCCAATGTGATATTCGTTCAAAACAAAATATTCTTGTTCGTGAGTAAGACATCGTCAAAGAATGCAATCCACCCCTGGACGACACAAAGTGTCATCGAGGATGAGATATTTTCGCGCTTGGTGTTGTATTCATCGATGCTCATCACGAGAAGCAGAAGAGGGGCACCACAAAGTCTGAAGATACACAAGTATATCCCCATATCAAGGGTCCGAAGATGCGATCAGAAAAAGATATTCGTTAATTGGTGACTCTTCTGACAAAATATCACCACTTTTGACAAAAAGTTTCAATATTAACTCTGCAAAGACCAAGGAATTTTTAGACTTCGTTGAAACAAAATCCAAGTCAAACTCCTGCATGATAACTATCCATCGACTAATTTTTCCACCGACGACTCATCACGTTAAAGCATATTAAAAGAGGTTGACGACGACAATGATGGTGGTCTTGCGAAGTAATATATAGTGACCAAATCATTGAACAACATGAAAAACTGGCAAAGCAAGCTTCTCAACATGTGAGTAGTTGAGTTCCAATGCAACTAGGCCTCGGCTAAGATAATAGATAATGTGTTATTCGAGCGCAACATCCTCCTGGACCAAGACCATACTGATTGTAGACTCTGCAGTAGCCAAATACAACAAGAAATCCTTGCCATAATCAGGAGGACTGAGCAGAGGGGAAGACATCAGAGCATGTTTCAACGCGTCAAAAGAGCATTGAGCAGCTTCATCCCAACAAAATGGGACCCTTTTTTTCAAAATTCAGATGAACCCTTTCATAATATCGACATAATTAGCAAAAAAATGCCGAAGAAAATTTGATTTCTCCTATAAACTTTGAAGTTGGGGAATTGTGCGCGGGGGAGGCAATTGGACTATTGCCTCAACCTTTATAGGATTGACGATGATCCATTTTTTTGACACTATGAAACCTAATAAACAACCCGATTTCATACAAAAACTGCACTTGTTTGGATTCAAGCGAATATGATAGGAGAGACACCTCTCAAAGATTAGTTGTAAATTGGCGGGATGATCAGATCTCTTACGAGAACATGATGCCATATCATCTAAGTATGCCTCGACTATGGTTTGGGGTCGTGAAAAGCAAATGACATGGCCCATTGAAAATTAGCTCTAGCATTCTTCAGGCCAAAAGGAATTTTTCAATACATGAATGTACCCCAATGAAAAATAAAAGTTTTTTATGTTGGTCCTCAGGCTTGATTTGAATTTGATTATACCTAGAAAAAAAGTCCATGAAATAAAATATCTCACAACCCGCACATTCATGGACGATCTGGTCAATAGAAGGGGTTAGAAAATTATCTTTTGGGCAAGATTTGTTCAAGTCGCAGAATTCCATACATATTCATATCCTGCCTTGCTTCTTATTGACAGGAATAGGGTTCAATACCCATTTTGTCAATAGCACGGGGTAGATGAAACCAACTTTGAGGAGTTTCTCTACTTCATCCTTTATCATCGTTTTTTTGCGAGGATTAACCAGGTGAAGCTTCTGTTGGACTGGTTTAACATTAGGATAATTCATGATTTCATGTTTAACAATTTGTGAGTCGATGCCTGACATCTCCTCATAAGACCAGGAAAAAACATCGTGGAATTATTTAAAAAATTATATGTAGATTTGAATTTATTTGGAAGAGAAATCCGCTCCAACGAAGACATTTTCCACAACATCAGGGGTTTTGGAGATATCAATAGGAATCATTTTAGCAACACTTTCCATCTTTCCCTCGACCTATATTTTGTACATATAGAGAGGGTTAATAGGACAAGGGATATCTCCATTCATGGTCGTAACAAACTCTCCCATCTCTATTCTCCTAAGCTTGGGTAAGAAGTAAGATCTATGATGAAGATCATCCCAATGTCTATCTAGCCCAGTCATTGCCTCCAGGACTACCTTGTCAGAGGGAAAGAATAATTCCAAAGGGTCATGAGCGGCAAGAGAGTCTTGAGCCCAAATAGGCTCGAGAATAGGATCCAACTCCTGTGGGGGAGCCAGATCAGGGTTGGTTGAGGCTTGGTGGATAATGTTGTACGCAAAATCAACAATGGATAAGGGCATGGCCATGCCAAGGTTCCCTACCCCTTCCATCAAAGACGATGGGGAAGGTAAAGTCCACGGGTTGTGAAAGTAGATCGTTTTAAAATATGAAACTTGAAAAATTGCAACCTTCGGTTGGTCGGGGACAGCCAAAACAAACCTAATATCATTGTAAGGTGACGGATAATAAAAATTTCTCATCAAGGATGGAAGCAATCTGGCACCTAATTTCACAGTGCCTGGTTGCAATTTACCAATCATTGGGATCATCGATTCCCCCAATGAAGGGTCAAGATGGGAGAAGGACAACTAGTCAATGATTATAATCCAACCTTTGTGAGGAAATCATAAGACCCAAAAAGCAATGGCTACAACCGCATTCATTCCGTAAGTCCAACTCTTCCCTAACAAAAGATTGTAAGCGAGAGGCGCATCGACTACTTCTACCTCGACAAACATAGTTTTACCCTCCAACTATGTGATGAAATATTGAATTATACCATGTGGTCTGAATGAACGACTGTCAAACGCTATAAGAAACGTGGGTGATGGAGCTAACTCAGGTTGGTCGATGGCCTTCCAACATGCCAAATATGTCATGCAAATCGAGGCACCCTCATCAACCACCGTATGGAAAATGTTCCATGTCAATGATTTCATGGTGTATGCCACTAATATCTAAAAGGAGACATGGTAAGGAAGACGAGGTTTATGGTCAGTAGGATAAAAAATGATCATTCCTGATTTACTGGGCTCAATCGCCTCCAAGGAAGACAAAAAATATTTTCTTTGTGAGGGGCAACTCTGGAGAACCTCTAGAGCATACATAGCATAAGGATTTTGTGCCAGATCCTCAATTATGGAGTAATTCTTAGCAGCCCTCGCATTTGGGTTATGAGAAGCCTTTTTGAATGCACCTTTAGGGATGTGAGTCATCATTTCTCCCATTGTCTTCTCAATTTGAATAGGAGTCAATGGGTTGGAGGCCTCTTTTCCCTTCTCAACAAAATCTGGCATTTTGCAGTCATGATCCTTGGTCGATGAATGAGCTTAGGCTTTCATCATATAAATGTTTGTGATTGATTTGTTTCGATTAGGCATGGGGGGTCCTTAACTTCCCCCAGCAGTGCTCGTAGATTGAGAATCTTGAGCCATATTTTTCCCTTATGGAAAAGGGTTCCTCAACACAATAGGTTTTTTTTGTGCCAACAAATTTTGGGTTTCCACAAGCCGAGGGCATAGGTGAGTCAAGTGGTCGTCCGTGCAAAGATTACATGGAAACTTCACATTTCTCTTTTCAGTTTTTCCCTTGCCAACATTATTTGCAGCCTTCTTATCCCCCTTACCCTTCTTATTTTTTGGTTTCTTCTTTCCCTCGATTTGTTGGTTAGCCTTGGGAGTTTTCGATTGCACACTATATACATGCAATGTCTGGGTTACAAGGGTAGTCGAACTAAGAGTTTGGTTGGACATAGTCTGTTGAATCGATAACTATTGTAATTTATTAGACAACAGATCCATGGAATTTATTTGTGCTAAGCCTACTATGCCATCGACGTGAGGCCTAGACTTGTTTTTGTATTTGTTGAGAGTTTACCATGGTGCATTGGGTAAGATCTCATATAGCATGTCAGACTTGGAGTAAATTAGTTCCAGTTGTTGAACTCTCCTAATAGCCTCTTCTTAAGAAAACACCCTGGACATTGCTACGTCTTTGAACACACAAGGAACCAAAGACTTTAAGAACCACTCAAGCAATAATGCAGGAGGAACCTTGACTTTAATCAGACTCTTTCGTTGCCGCCATTCTTAGATGTGATTTGAGATATGATCATCTTTAATTTGCTCAAAGTTCGCTAGCAACTCGGTGTTGGCATCGTATCTCACTGGAAACTAGAAATTGTTCAAGAAAACCATAGCCAGGTAATTAAAGTAAGAATACTTTGAGTTGTCGAGCTTGATATACCATTTGGCTGCACCCTCTATAAGAGTGCATTGAAATAAGTGCAACTGAATGGAGTCATCCTAAATGAGTTGGATGAGCACCACAAGTGAAAAGTCGTCACGTGATCACCTGGATCTTCTTCAGTCTTTCCCTCAAAATTAGGGATGTCGGAAGGAAACTTAGTCAGCATGGAGGGCCAACATGGATCATGAAAAATCAGTTCATTTAACAATCTTGACAGGTCTGGAAAATGCAGAGTTTCTAGAAAAGGTAGTCTCGATTGTGGAGTATTTAAATGAAAAGAGAGTCCTGGATTTTGACTGGCACCAGGTTTCTAGGAAAAGTTTGACTGTTGGCCAAGGTTTTGATATATTCCATGATGGCCCTGTCCAGCGAAAGGAATTTGTTTCTGATGTTGTATCGTCAGATGATTCCTAAAGTTAGATGACATGGATTGAGTAGGGATTGCTCCCTGTACAGTGTTCCAAGGACCTTGGTTGGGGATGCCCCCAGCCAACCCTCTCGACATAGGTACTGAACCTTTCCTAGGGTTCCACATAGCATGGGAGGGGTTGCCCCCGATTAGCATCCTCTGCGAGGGAATTGATCCCTACCAAGGATTCCTAAGACCTTGTGAGGAGTAAACTCATGTCATCGCTCCTTATGAAGGAATGAAACCTTGCGCAAGGTTTTTTTGGACAAATATGGGGTTTCCCCCAGTCAAGAATGCAGATGAAGAAAAAACATTATTTCCAAATGCACCAAACAAAGAAAATGATATTGATCCCATCAAAATCGTGTAGGATGAAGGTCCTTGGCTCCCTCCACTAAAAAAACTATAGTTGGTGTTAGGCCCAATTGGCCGTTGAAATGTGCCACTGAGCGAAGGGGGTGGAGGAGGGATGTGACCCCCATCGTAAGGAATAGGATTGAACAGGGAGGTGGTGCCCACGACGGATCCTCACAAGGGAGCATTAAAGCTCCCTGCCGCCAAACCAATGGTTTATAGAGTAGAGTATGTGAGAACCGAGTTAGAGTCAAAACCAGGAATCCCATATGAAAAGGGAGTGTTGATGATTCAAATCGCAATGAGGATTTCTCCCGCAAAATATTGCTAAAGACTATTATTTAAACTATGCTAATGATATATAATACTAGTAGGTGGGACGCCCTTGTAGACTGGAGGCTCAAAGATAGTCTTATCACACATTTTATGCTATTGTTTCGATGTTGCTTGCAAGGTTCTATATGATTGATGATGCAGTCTTGGTTTTGTATGCGACAAAATGGAAGATGGATAATGCATTTTATGTGTTGGTTTCATTATTCTAAGATCTAAATTCCATGTTATGAATTGATTATATTTACTATTATTACATTTGATATTATCACCATGATTCATTACCTGTTACACCTGCACAAGACACATGTTAGTAACAACAAGAAACAAGAGCAATGGAAAGAGACTTATAAAAAAAAAATCCAAGAAGAGGAACTATACTATGTCATGCTATGCTATGTGCAAATGAAATAAAAAGGAATTAGTGTTAGTCCTAACTAGAAATGGTTAGTGGCTATACAATTTATATTGAGTTATATTGGGCACATTTGATATATGTTATGGTATGGTTTTGGCAATGGTTAATATGGATTAGGGTGGTGCAATTGGCAAGAAATATGTGCAAGTTTTGACGCATGGAATTAATGGCATGGGATTAACGGTATGGTTTTGGCTGGTTTTCGTGTACTAAGAAATTGAATGGAGTGGAGGATGGAAGCAACATGTAGTAAATGCACGTCACTTCATACTTCTCCCATTGGGTCTTCACCCTAGCATGGTTATTGTTCATTTGGTTTTGTTGTGGTTAAGCTCTGAGATTCAGGCCCGGAAGGAACTACTCGACCAACTTGCCCTTTTTAAAGACATTGGTTATAGGTATGGTTCTTTTCGCCCATCCATGAATTTGCTATATGTATGAAATGAACATTGGCTCGGTAATGTGTTGGTTTTTGTTTCCCTAAGATTGGCAACTGTCTAAACATGTGGGTGTTTTCTATGGAATGATTGTGTGGTTCTTCGTTTACAAATGGAAAAATTGATGCTTGAAGTTGTGATTTTGTTGGTTGTTCTGTGTGGTGGAAACTGTGATGGCTCACTATTGTTTTAAGTAGTTATGGGTATTTTGTTGGAGGGTTTCTCTCGGTTTAGCCTTATTGACCGGCTCCTCACAATTAATGGTAACCATACCCAATTTTATTCAATTGTTATGGTGTTGTTGTGTATGTTTTGAACTCGTTTTGGTCACTGTGTATCCTCCAGAGCCATGTTCATGGGTTTTTCACCTGGTTGTGGGCTTATTTTGTGGTATTGGAATCAACACAGTTGGTTATGGGGTGGCCATTATGCCAAGAAGTATGATTTAGGGTTGTTAGTAGTACCTAGGGTCTGCATTTCCATAAACATTGTTATAAATTGGTTTGGTTGTTGGGAAAATCACGAGGGTTATGCCTCTACGTGTTCTTGGTATTGGTTACTGTCTAGTGAGAAATATTTTCTCCTCTACATCGTTGCCTACCCTACCTGGTATTGAACTGTCACATTATCTTACAAGATAAGAGTTATAAAATCTTGTGGTTCCACCGTGCTTGTTTCGAAGGTTTCCCACCTACTGTTGATATGGTCGACCTCCAGTCTCTCTTTGTTTTGGTGACCGAGCGAACCCTGAATTATTTCTTGTGTTCATGGCTAAAGAGCCGAATTTTGATAAACCCAACCAGTCACACTCTTGTTGGGTATCTTGTTGACTATCATAAGTTGGTTGAGTGGTTTTGAGAGTGGCTTTGATTATTGTCTCGTATTTGTTTGATTGGGTTGTTGGAAAGTTGTAATTGAAAATGAGAATTGGTATACAGTCACTGCCTCCTTTTGTTGTGACAGTTGAATCAATAACCCAACTCATTTTTTTTTATTAAATTGGTTGATTGGGAGTAAATGGTAACCTACAGTCAGAGGGTTGCCTCTTTTCGTTATGTGTTGGTCGTTGTGTTCCTATAACATGGTGTCAAATTGTAGTTGCTAGATACTGTGTGTTTGATTAGTCCTGATCGGGATCATTACAAATTGGAAAATTGATGACTTTGACTTGGTTGTTTACTATGTATGGTTTATGGAGACATTGTGCATTGTTTTGTTTTAGTGCACCATCAGAAATGAAACACCGGTTTTGTATTTTGGTTTCATTGCAATTTTTAATGGTTAATATTGTCAAAAGAATGAAATCAGGCAAGTTTTAAAAGGGCTTGTTCAACTTACGAAAAGACCTTTGTCTATATTTGATTCAGGAAATCACAAATTATGGGCAGCGGTTGATAATTTTATATGTTGAACAGATTTGAAGCAATGTGACTGTGTGTTCCTTTTGATTTAGTTTAAATGAAAGGAAAATAAATGAAAGAACACAAGTAATCTCTCGATAAGATTGTTGAAAGGCATAGTGATTCTGAGTATGATTATAGACTGTGTTAATGGAAAAAGTTTGAAGATTTAAATGTGGGACAGTGAACAAGTTTTAACACAAGGTAATTTTTTAATTATTGTTGGATCATTTGTATTGGATACAAAATTGTTTTTATGGATTACTTAATTGGTTTTTCGAACAATATTGATTTTTTTCCCTACCATTATTTCACTTTTCGCACATTACAACTCCCCTCGCCTTCCCATATTCAATATCCACTCCCTGTTCTTTAAATTTAATTATAGTTAAGATAAATTATGTATTATGACAGTTAAAGGATCACACATGGATACATTACAGCTATATATTCTTTTGATTTATGATACAGTTGATTGTTTGATGTTGTGAACAGTAATCATGATCTTTTCCCCCTCATTTTAACACTTTTCTCTCAATACAATCCCTCACATATCCGAGAACCCTTGTTCACCCCCTGCTCATTGACAAGCATTAAACGATTTGTATGTTTTGGATTGCATGAGTCTGATATGTTGTTGAGCCAAATTTTGTTTCATATTTAAAAGATTTGTCATGTATGGTTGTTGAAGAAACTATTTTCTAATCAATAATGCATACAGGAATGAGATATTTTAGTAGAGGTAGCCATGGTCGAGGTAACAGAGGAAGAGAAAATTGGAATAGGGGCCCTATAAGGCCAAGGTTCTCTATACACTTTGATGCATACTCACAAGATTTAGGCCAACTATTTCAAGATGGATTTTTAACTGGATTGGGAAAGGAGTGGTCCAACCTAGGCCTGAAAGGCCTCCCTTCCAAGCCCCATAGGTACCTGGTATCCTGGTACCCCCTCATGTTTCACTACAACCTGGAATCCCTGAAAACGACAGATGGAAATAGATTGTTCACTCGACAGTCTCCCAACATCTTGGTTGGCCTAACTTGTCTCTACCTACCCCTCCACTTGTTAATCAAATTGTCCAACATTCCCCTGTTCACTCACTAGAACAGTCCTCCCATGCAAGAAAAAGGTTAAAAACCAAGGCCCACCATGCCCCTGACAAAGGAAAAGTCATTGCTGCCCCTTCCTCACCCTCAAATGACTCTGCCAAATACGTGTCCTCATGCATGCATTTGAGAGATGATTTCTCTCATGTGATTAGTGATATTAGGCCTAAATTCTCCACACAACCAATGAAAAATTTAGAGAGATCAAAAGGTGACAGCAACAACAAGGGAAAGATTGCCTCCCAGAGTGGAAAATATGGATTTTAATTTTTTTTATTTTGATTGTTGAAAACAATTGACTTCTGAAATTTTGGACAACACACTATTTTTGGATATATGGTAATATATTTTTGGAAATAATTTCAATTATCATTGATACAAATTGTCAAAATATGAAAGTGATGATGGGAGTCACAAGGAGGGATGTTTTGTTTGATTAACTAGTTGTGTTATGATTGTTAAAGAACTAAAGGGAGTCACAAGGGGTCCTACCTAGTAGTTATTATTTATTAAAAACCCTTATTATGATTTTATTACTTTTCCCCCTTAACTAAAAATTTGGTTGACTTTTAGTTAACTTAACTAAAGCACTAGTTCAACTACTTAAACTAACTCTAATTGATTAAAGGCAAAAGGAAAAGGAGGAACAAGAGGCGATTAGAAGGAGAAGCATACTAAGGTCTTCTCTTTGAGTTTTGTTGAGATAATTCAGTTTTCATTCATTCTTTAATTCATTGGAAGCCTAGTTCTCTTTTATGATAACAGGTTCCTATTGTAGATAGAAATATTCAGGGTTGAATTACATCATTCAGACACTTGTTTTTCAGAGGTGTTGATCTATCTTTGATAGTCTGTGTAGACTTGTTTGTTTGTGAATTAAATTTCATGACTAGCAAAGGCTATTGTGAAGAGTAGAGTGGGAAGCAATATGTGGCAAGTTGATCCATCTTTTAAAGTTCAGGTTTTTACTTTCTGTTAGAAGTCCTTTTGTATGATTCATTGGGGACATCTAAGTTTGACTTTGGTCCAAAACTTCCTTAGGGAATTTTATAAAGAGAACGATTCTTTTGATGAATTAGAATGAAATAAATGATTGCTTTATGTCTCATCTGTTTTGATTATTGACTTTGTGTCTTTACTTGTATCTCTATATTTATTTCAACATATATTATATTCAGAAAATTACATAAATAATGAATTTTCCAGCAACCTTTCATCAATAAAAAAAATCAGCCTAAGAACTTGTAATCAATACTTGTGTATTAGGATACAAATTTTGATGGCTATAAACATAGGGTGATATTTCCGTCTATTTTGATTTAGCCAAGCAAGATCTGAAAATGCTTGAGTAAGATCATTTCATAACTTTTCCTCAACATTTATTTGGCGACCATACTGGGGATATCTTTAATATCTCTGTTCTTTATTTTTATGATTGATTATCATCGAATACACCTATTTTTTTTATATTGATCCTTTGACTGTTTTATTTCTTAATGATTGTACCTGTTGCAAGGCAGCCCAATATTGAGCCTGATCTTCAAGACCATACCAGCATTGCTTTAAATTTTTTTAACACCATTTTAGACACTGCTAATACTTAGGCTGAACTTAATCATTCATGGGTAGCAATTGAACAAGACATTAGTGCCCACGAACATTGGGAAGCTAGACATAGACAGCCTAGAAATCAACAATAACCTTCTTGTTCCTTCATATTTTACCGTCTTTTCATGTCCTTAGACTCTCGTGTTTCTAGGAGAAGAAGAGGCTTATCACCTGAAATTAATACTATTGTTGAAATAGAAAGAAAAAACGTTGCTTTATCTACCCAACAAAGTTCTCTAAGGAGAACCTTGTCTGATTCATCCAGTTCATCTTTCTCCCCCTCACCTATCATCCACAAGATGGCATCTAGTGGTGGATCTAGTGGCACTGGAAGTGCTTCCTCCTCTCATTCTTCAGCTTCAACAGTGATTGGTAGCTTATATATCCACCATGTCCCTGTCCAATCTACCACAAACCCCACCAAAGTCATTAAAAATTATGGGTTTTTTTAATTTGAAGAAGACACTACAACCACATCGGTTTCACAGGGGCAGACCCAGGGTTCAATGCTCAAGAGCGCACCAACAAAGCCCTAACTACCGACCCTTTCGGAAACACGTGCAAATCAAATGAAGTCTCATCTGAGGTAGAGGCAGGGGTGGTTGCAAGACTCAGGTGTATGCAACCTTAGCTGGGACATAGATATGTGATTATCTTTCTTACAACACACTTAGCATTAGTTATTCCTTAGCATGCATTCATTAATATACTTCACAGAAGGCACAAAGAATCGTAGTGAATACTTATACTAAGAATGATTCAATACTTATCCACAAAAATATAGGTTAGATTCAACAAATCAAGCACTAAGCATCTCATATATCAAATCTAGTGTTCATTCATTCATCAACAACACAGAGCATAACTAGATCTACTTAATCACATCAAGCACTTAGCTAAGAAAGAGATAAATACATAAGAGCGAATCACAAAGCACTATACACATAGTTACCATGGTTCACCCCCACCCCGGGGCTACATCCACAAAGCATTCTTTATATTATCATGGTCAAGCAGTTACATCACAAAGCTCTAACGACCCTTACTTTGCACAAGACAGAAGATCTGCACAGCTCGCTAGATCCTTCTTCCTTGCTCTTCAGACTATAACAACCTGCACTTAGCTCTCCGATCTCATGCAGAGAGCACTCTAAGATACATCCGATCACACAAATCCAATTACTAGCACTAATCTTTCATTCATACATCACATAGATGTACTACATTACTATATCCTCCTATCTTACTATCTACATTGCCTATTTATAGATTACAAAATGGRCCTAAATGTGGGTAAACCCACGGGACGACATCCCTTTCTTGTTACATCAAMCCAAAACCCTAAAATGGACCCCAAAAATAGGTCTTGCTTCCTTATTTTCTGCTTCGCRTTGCACTCCTTCCTTGGCAAGCTGTCGCACTCCCAAAAGTGGTCAAGTATGATAAAGTGCTCTTCAAAACTTGGTCAAGGGACAACAGGCCYCCAACACTCATCTGTCACTTGTCCCGAGACACTCAGGTATGACCAATTCCACTTCAAACACCTCGATCTTGGCTCGAGCTGCTTCGACCTACTGCAGTGTGACAGGCTCTTGTTTATTAAATTCTTGGATTACTGTGTCATTGAGCAGTCCTTCTAGGCGTTGTTCTGCAGTGATGGCACCCTGTTCGATTTCAACTCCCTAGCTTTCTAGTTTGGTGAACAGTTGGTATGTCTTCTCTTGGAGTGGTTGTAGTCGTTGAGAGACGTCCATTACTTTACTTTGCAGCATGTGTACTCATTGTTGGGTTGTGCGTTGCTCTTCAAACCTCTTCATTCTTTGGAATGGGGTGACAGACTTCAACTGCGCTTGTAGCACATTTGCATGTTGTTTTTCTTCATGGAGATGTACCTCCAATGTCTACAATCCTGGATTCTTTGCAAGGGTTTCATAGGTATGGGCGCTTCTATTTCTTATCTACCTACATTCTAAAGCCAAAGTTTTTAATCGGTCGACTGCACTTCGAGCAATGGTCTCTCTTAGATCTCTTATCTTTTGGGGTGTCTCAGGCATGGTGTGGAGCTCCAGATCCTTGATGCGTTGTTGAAGTTGCTAGATTAATTCTTCCAGTTGGGTCACCTGATGTGGAAGATGATCTTCCATCTTCACTTCTATGATCGTCACAGAGCACAGTGCCTTGTGAACTCTTTCTTGTGTTTCAAGTTTCTCTGCTAGCAACTGGTCCTTTCTCTTCTGTAACTAGGCTTTTTCCTCCTCTCATTTCGCTTGTAATTCAAGTTTCTCTTGTTCTACCTTTCTCTGTTGCTCTTCATGTGTGCTCTATGCTTGCGCCAAAGTCTAGGTGGCTTTCTCTATGCCTTCTTGACCTCATCAAAGGTGAGCTTCAAATTTCTCGGTGATCTGGTGTAACTGTGTGGGATCATCACCTATTCTTGATATTTCCATTGTTAACGGTGCCATAGAAACAACTTGGATGGACTGAAGTGCCTGCTACACTGCTTTGAATTCACCGGTGATCCGGTGGAATAGTTCCTCCTGCTTTTCTTCTTGATTTTCCGCGAGCTCTAATGAAACATCATTTAGTGCGACAATTAAGAATTCAAAATCATCCAAGGTAAGCATAGTCTTAAGCATGGTCCGAGTGGCCTTAGTTTTCTTTCTGGATGAGGGCCTCGGTGGGGTAATCTTCCTTTTCTTGGGGGGATCTGCCTCATCCTTAGGTAAGGTAACCTCACCTTTTCTATGTTCAAATTTTTTTCCCCCTAGTTCTTCATCATCACCTCCCTTCACAGATGAGAGTGAAGCAGTCTTCGTGGATGTGTTGTGGATATCTTGAACTTCCACCTCCTTCTTAGTCTTGTGTGGTCCTGGTGTATCCGGCATAGCTTCAGGTCTATCTATGTTGGACATCTCTACGAGGTCTTCTGCAACAAGGAGGTATGCCGACCATTCCTTGGTAATCTCCTCTAGGTCATCTTCTGTCAGCTTCTAATATGACTGGAGTTGTTTTTTGTGCTCATCTAAGCGCACTGTGATGTAGGTGAAGTGACGATCTGCATTGAATTTCATCAAAGGTCAAAACCTATGAAGAGAGTTGGGTGTAATACACAATGTAGACTGAATGGAATTCCTCAACTGAGTGTAGTATGCATGGAAGATGGCATTGGACTGCCACTGTTTGTTCATGTCACTGGAGTACCACAACATACATAACTTCACAGCCAAGGGTTCGAAGGGTTCGATCTTCGAAAACGCGGCTCCCTCGGGAAGTTCCCATGCGATGAGTATGAGAAACCAACTAAAGTGGAACTCATACCCTTGGTCCTGCACTTGTCTATAGTCAAGCTCTAGTTGATTTATAAGGTATTTTGCTAAGTTCATTTGTAGTCCCTCCATGCACTTCCCTGTGAGGTCAACTACAAATCAAGTCACCTGTGTAGGTCTGGTTTTTCGGAATAACTTACCTACGATCAGCTGGAAACCAAAGCATACTGCTGCATTCTCAACGGAGGCTACCTTATAACCTCATTTTCCTTTCTCCAGATCACCATATGTGTCTTTTATTCATTGAGCGAGAGCACAATCTACAATCTTTCCGGGGTAAAAGTCCTGTGGGTCAGGGCCCTGCATGCTTAGCCCAATGATCTGATTGATCAGAATCGGATCCATGGTGATTTGATGGTCCAACCATAGGTATCCTCCATGGTAGCAGGACAACAACTGTCGAATACAGGCATTTACTTCCCGATGCCTCCCGAAATGTGGAATCTTCATTATGTTGAGGAGGGTTGACTGTGCAAGGTTATGGGTCCATTGCTACGGTACAATCTTGGGGTTATTTCCTTTTGTAATAGTCAAATACTTGTGCGGTGCTAGCATACTATATACCTTGCGATATCCAAGGTTAAAATCATTGAATTTCAATGTGGTGAGCTTCTCCTAGTCAGCATGAACTGCGTGCACCCCTTTCGGGAGGTACGCAGTGACTACAACATAGTCAAATTCTCTGGGTACAGATTCTCGATTCACTGGTCCGCTTAGTGGTGGGATATATTTAGGCAATATGCTTGGGATCATCTTCATAGTGGCGAAGTCGTTTCCTAGATTAGATCGTCTTTCCGAAGGCGGCCGGGATGGTCTTTCTCGAGTAGTGGAGGGGGAAGCTGGAAGTATGCCCGAGGACGATGCCTATACACCTGTAGACATTCTTCTTTCTGACACGACTCTCTCAGCCATTAAATCAATTAGAACTCCTTCAACAATTTTCTAAGCAGCACTGAGCTCGTTCGACATACAAACTTGGGTCAGCTGGCTCGGGTTCAAAAGGAATTCAGAGACGACAGTGAATAGTAAGGCAATGAGCTTAGGGTAAGTAAATCTCAGTGTTCGTGCTCAGATTCTCAGTTAGCAAAAAGTATTCTCGATGTGTGGTGTGATAGGTTAAGTAGGCAATCTCAACAACGTTCTGCTTGCAACGGACATGGGGCCTTCATTAACTCCATTCTATCCATTCTGGTGCTATCCAACGGTCTAGTGGTAACCCATAACTTCTTTTCAATCCATTCTGAGCAGCGGTCAAATGGGTATATCGGTTCTAATGACTATATTGTTTTGTCATGGTGAAGTATTTTATGTCGTTGTTCTAATATCTCAGCGAAGCTCCAATTCTGCAATTCTTCTTGCTGCAAAGTGTCCTCTAGAACCTCTTGTAACCTTACCGTATTAGCCCTTTTATTTCTTAACTTCCTATCCTTTTTCCCAGTGAGTTTCGTCTCAGTAATGCTTTTACCATTCTGATTTTTATCTTCTGTGGTCTTAGTTACTTCACGCTGTGGAAAATATTTCTTAGGGTTCCTTGATAATACTTCTTTTGTATCAAAAATAGGTAACTCGATATTCTATGGATCCTCAAGTGTTCTCTTAGCTTCGACATCGGAGGTACTAATATTAAATATCTAGGATATTCTCTTTTGTTCTTCAATAAAGTGCGTGATCCTTCTAGTCATAAAGTCTTTTAACTCTTGCTTCTTCTGCTCCAAAACTTTCTCTTCTTCTCTTCGTCTGGCCTGTTCTCTATCAATCTAGGGTTTTCCTATGAGCATGGTAAATGGGGTGCTATCTTCAAAAAATTTAATGACCTCAAAGTCTTCCTCCGTCAAAGTTCCATTGACAGTCATAGGTCTCTGGGTGAGCCTTCCACATAGGTTTACTATCTTTCCTTTGAAGAAACTTGTTCCTCCTAGGGAAGTGATCATGGCAAGCTTCCCTATAGCTTTCCAATTTCTTTCTAGCATAATGTTCACTTGCGCTTCTTCATCCAGACTACAGTCAATGACAAAGTCCCCTATTCTTTCTTCAATTTTCTCCTTTTCTTTGAATATCTCTGATAGCCTAACATGTTGGTGGTTATTCAAGGTATCTTTCATATGTAGCAATATCTTTTCTGATTCTTTCTAGGTTTCTGCTATAATATTAGTCTCTTTATCGCCCTCATGTTTTTCTTGTTCCATATTCAACTTCTCAAGCCTAACAATCACTCTAGGGAAATCCAATACTTCATGGTCCATAGCCTTACAACAGAGGCAACTAGGTCTTCTCCCAGGGCACTCTTTAGCAAGATGTCATGGTCGTCTGCAACTATAACAAATGGTTAATCCTCTCATCTGTTTAGGTGTTCCCCAAATCCTTCTGTACTGTGCACCAGGATCATGGTGGCTAGCCTGCAAAAGTGTTTTTCTAGGATCCTGCATCAACTTGTTAGTCTAGACATTCTTTCGATGCATAGGTATAACATATCTATCACTATATTTATCAGATCTATTCATATCAATCTTTCTTTCATCTATTAACGCCCTAGTTTTGAAGCTAGGATAGAATCTATCAAAGATACCTAGATCCATGCTTTAGAAACAAAAAATTCCAGTTATCTTACTTTTGCAGAGCACAAAGCTTCCAGATCTAAGACTTTTAACTATTCTTACCTTTATCAAGGCATAGAGCTTACAAATATTACCTTTTTCTTCACAGATATGACTTCTTTTCTTCATATCTGACCTCTCTTTCTTCATATCTAACCTTTTTTCTTGGCACAAAGCTTCTCAGGTCAAACAGAACACTGTGCACTAGAGCAACATATCTATGCACAGAGCTTATTTCACACAAATCTTCTTCTTCTACAGTTTCCAACAATCACAATTTCAGGTCCCGGCAATGGAACCATTTGTTGGCACAGGGGCAGACCCAGGGTTCAGCGCTCAAGAGCGCACCAACAAAGCCCTAACTACCGGCCCTTTCGGAAACACGCGCAAAGCAGATGAAGTCTCACCCAAGGTAGAGGCAGGGGTGGTTGCAAGACTTAGGTGTCTGCAACCTTAGATGGGACACAGATATGTGATTATCTTTCTTACAACACACTTAGAAAAAATTATTCCTTAGCATACATTCATTAATATACTTCGCAGAAGGCATAAAGAATTGCAATGAATACTTATACTAAGAATGATTCAGTACTTATCCACAGAAATATAGGTTACATTTAATAGATCAAGCATTAATCATCTCATATATCATATCTAATGTTCATTCATTCATCAACAACACAAAGCATAAGTAGATCTACTTAATCACATCAAGCACTTAGCCAAGAAAGAGATAAATACATAAGAGTGAAGCACAAAGCACTATACACACAGTTATCGTGGTTCACCCCCACCCTGGGGCTATGTCCACAAAGCCTTCTTTATATTATCACGATCAGGTAGTTACAACACAGATCTCTAATGACCCTTACTTTGTACAAGATAGAAGATCTGCGCAGCTCGCTGGATTTGCCAACTGGAATTTATGGTAACTTCCCCACAACTTGTCAATTTTTGTCCTTTCCAAGAGATCTCACTTTTATAGTGTGCCCCGCACAAAATAATTGATATTAAATTATTAAACTCGTACCTGAAATACTACAGACTGTCCACGATCCAATGAAACTAGTCCCACTAAATTTGGATACTCTAGGAAGAAGTTATGATTTTTTTACCTGGAACACCTTCTTGAGACTAGTCAATAGGACTAGTCAGATACCCTATCTTACACAGGGTGTATATACAAAT
>ML825921.1:34792-45981 GCA_009831015.1 Picea engelmannii | reverse complement strand
TAGAAAAACCTCAGAAAAAGTACTCAACGCCTTGAAAAAGAGATAATTTTAGATAATAAGCCTCTTCGAGGGGGCAACCTCCTTTTACCCCACTTAAATGTTCAAGTACAACATGATTCCAAATGAAAATGTCTCCTTGGTATATATAGGAGACTAGGAGGTATAGTTACAACTAATGGAATAAAGCCGACATAAATAAAATAACATTAGTAATGTAATATGCCCCAATTAAGGGGTAATGAGCCAATATTATGGCTTAACACTAAGATTATTATGGAAGAGCTATGCTTGTCTTGTACAAATGAAAACGACAAAATATTGCTCTCTTATAATAGTCTACAACAAACGACTATAGGTGATATTAAAGATGTGACCTTAGTTTTGTGCGCACACCCTGAAATAAGGACAACCCTTAGTATTCAGGTAATTGATATGCTGGTAAGTAATTACTCAATCATCTTAGGAAGAGATTGACAAGCTTTGACGGGTGGATACCTCTCACTCGATGGGGCACACTTATCCATTTCTCGGAATGGTAAAAACATTATAGTCCTTAGAGAGGGAAGGATTTCACCTTACATAGAGAGTATCCCACAACCTAATGTGAACTATATTGAAGAGGACCTAGGGGTGTATTCCATATTTTCCAAGGAGGATAACATTCCCTTGGAACAAATYGATTTAGATGATGGTATGTGGCACATGCACTTTGATGGTTCATGCTCTAGTGAAGGTAACAAAGTTGGCATAATCTTGTACTCTCCTGTGGGGAAAATTCGTAACTTTTCTTACAGGTTGGAGTTTTCTTGCATAAACAATGTCATTGAATTCGAAGCTTTATTATTAGGCATTGAAAATGCCTATAATCTATGTTGTGGTCACCTTACAGTTTTTGGAGATTCTGAGCTTGTTGTTAACGTTGTATGTAAGATATACTCTCGTAGAAACAAGTTGATGAAATGATACACCCAAAATATTTGGGAACTTATCTCGAACCTATTATCTTTCAACATTACTCATGTTAAGAGGGAATTGAACTCAATGGTTGATTGGTTAGTTGTTTTTGCAACCTCTCCTAATCAACAACTTCTGCCACATAGACCTAATTGTACTTTTCAATATCTATATCATCCACATATCCCTGACAATATAGAATCCTAGCAGGTCTTCCCTAGCAATGAGAGCATCTATGATTTCATTCAAAATGAACCTTATAGGCCCGAGGAAATTACATCCACAGAAGATAACAATATTCCTAAAGGCTTGAATCCTATACAAAGTTCACTTTTATCGAGTGATGTAGGAAATAAAGAGAAACATAAAGAAGAGGAGTAAAGGAAGGTGGGTGAAACCATCTCCTTGAACATTGGGACACCCTAGTCTCCAAAGAATGTTAAAATAGGTGCCTAGTGTTCTGATGAAGAGAAAATGAAGTTTTCCAAACTGCTTGGTGAATTTCAAGATGTGTTTCCTTGGTCCTATGAGGATCTTTGTGGTTTTGATCCTACTCTTATAGAACATTTCATTCCCATCAAGGAAGGCATAAAACTAGTTAGGAAAAAACAAAGACCTATCAACCCTGCACCGGAAGAAACTATTCAAAAGGAGTAGGAAAAACTCTTGAAAGCTGGAATCATCTTTCTGGTCAAATACTATGAATGGGTTTCCAATTTGTTCCTTGTTTGGAAATCCACTGATCATACTAGATTTTGCATTGATTTTCATGCATTAAATCAGGCTATTATAAAATACCACTCTCCACTCCCTAACATGGAAATGATTTTGCAGCAAGTTGCAGGGTCACAGATGATGCCCTTACCTGATGGTTTTTCCGGTTACAATCAGGTCAAGGTAAAAGTGGCAGATAAATACAAAAACACCTTTATTACTCATTGGGGTACCTTGACTTATGAGTGTATGCCTTCTAGCGTATATGATGCAAGTATCACTTTTAAAATACCTATGCAAACAAATTTTGACGATTTGATCGGTAATATTATTCATATCTATCTTGATGATCTAATTGTATAGTTTAAATGGCTATTAATTGTCTCGAACTTTCAAGAATTATGGTTGGGTCCTTTCAAGATCTCTTTTGTCCTAGTTACTAACTCTTACATTTTAAAATATTTACAAGAGCGATTGTTTTCCTACAACACTAACGGTTCTCACTTAAAACACTACGTGGAAACAACTTGAAAAGATTTAACGTTGTTTGGATTTTTTGTATATTAGTAGTCTAGTTCTATTTTCATTTTCACCACTTCTTTTCAATTTTTCTTTTATCGTAGTTTAAATTCTGCTTGCCTTTTAATAGCTTCCTACTATTTTTACAATTATGTCATTTTATTTCTGCTATTTTGTATTTTGTTGTTCCATTTTTGTCATGAATTTTATTTCTTTTCATCTTTTTAGTTTAATTTTGGTCAAGAATAATATGTTGGATCAGTTATGGCATAGTGGCACTCCTGTGAGGCATTGTTAGTCAATAACAATCAAGCTTACACAACTGTTACGATGCTTTCCCTGAAAGCATAATTGAATTTGTTATCTGCTTTCACTGATGTCTTATAAATAAATTGGTTATCTCTCGCTTTTTCTTTCCATTTCTTCATCCATTTGAGAGTTAAATGAGAAAGTCCATAAAGAAAAATTATCCTTGAAGTCAAGAGAAAATTTTGGTTGAATGATTATGCATACAGGGATAAACCCCCTCATACTTAACATTTTTTATGAGTTATTCCCGAATTCCCGGTCATTTTTCCATTAAATCCGCTCACTTCCCCCTATTGCATAATAATTTTGGTTATACCTTCTTGATTTGTTGTTCTTACTCTACGAAACCATACATTCTGAATTCTTAATCTATTGGAAACAGATTTCCCTGTGGAGTCGCCAGTTTGTTGACGATTAAAATCACAATGAGGATTTCACTTGCAAAGTATTTCTAAAGCCTATTATTTAAACTATGATAATGATATATAATACTAGTAGGTGGGACCCCCTTGTATACTGGAGGCTCAGAGATAGTCTTATCACACATTTTATGTTGTTGTTTTAATGTTGCTTACAGGGTTCTATATGATTGATAATCCAATCTTAGTTTTGTTTGCGACAAAATGGCAGATGGATAATGCATTTTATGTGTTGGTTCTATTATTCTAAGCTATAAATTCCATGTTATGAATGGCTTATATTTACTGTAATTACATTTGATATTGTTGCCATGATTCATTACTTGTTACACCTGCATAAGACACTTGTTAGTAATAACAAGAAACAAGAGCAATGGAAAGAGACTTATAAAAAACAAATCCAAGAAGAGGAACTATACCATACTATGTTATGCTATGTGCAAATGAAATAAAAAAGAATTAGTGTTAGTCCTAACTAGCAATGGTTAGTGGCTATACGATTTATATTGAGTTATATTGGGAACATTTGAAATATGTTATGGTATGGTTTTGGCAATGATTAATATGGATTGGGGTGGCGCAATTGGAAAGAAATATGTGCAAGTTTCGATGCATGGAATTAATGACATGGGATTAATGGTATGGTTTTGGCTCGTTGTCGTGTACTACAAAATTGAATGGAGTGGAGGATGGAAGTGACGTGCAGTAAATACACATCACTCCATACTTCTACCACTGGGAAGTCACCCTAGCATGGTTATTGTTAATTTGGTTTTGTTGTGGTTAAGCTTCGAGATTCAGACCCGGAAGGAACTACTCGACTAGCTTTCCCTTTTTAAAGACATTGGTTACAGGTATGGTTATTTTCGCCCATCCATGAAATTTCTTTGTGTACGAAATGAACATTATCTTGGTAATGTGTTGGTTTGTGTTTTCCTAAGATTGGCAACTGTGTCAATGCGTGGGTGTTTTCTCTAGAATGACTATGTGGTTATTCATTTGCAAATGGAAAAATTGATGGTTGAAGTTGTGATTTTGTTGGTTGTTCTATGTGGTGAAAACTGTGATGGCTCATTGTTGTTTTAAGTATTTATGGGTATTTTGTTGGAGGGTTTCTCTCTATTAAACCTTGCTGGCTGTCTCCTCACAATTAATGGTAACCATACACGGTTGTATTCGGTTGTTATGGCATTGTTGTGTATGTTTTGAACTCCTTTTGGTCACTGTGTATCCTCTAGAGCCATCTTCGTGGGTTTTTCACCTGGTAGTGGGCTTATTTTGTGGTATTGGCATCAACACAATTGGCTATGGGGTGGCCATTATGCCAAGAAGTATTCTTTAGGGTTGTTGGTAGTACTTGGGGTCTGCATTTCCATCGACATTGTTATAAATTGGTTCGGTTATTGGGAAAACCACGAGGGTTATGCCTCTGTGCGTTCTTGGTATTGGTTATTGTCCAGTGATAAATCTCTACTCCTCTACATCGTTGCCTAACCTACCTAGTGTTGAACTATCACACTATTTTACAAGCTAAGAGTTATAAAATCTTGTGGTTACACCGTCCTTGTTTCGAAGGTTTCCTACCTACTGTTGATATGGTCGACCTCCAATCTCTCTGTGTTTTGGTGACTGAGCGAACCCTTGATTATTTCTTGTGTTCATGGTTACAGAGCCCGATTTTGATAAAACCAACCAGTCACACTCTTGTCGGGTATATTTTTGACTGTCATAAGATGGTTGAGTGATTTTCACATTGGCTTCAATTATTGTCTCATCTCTGTTTGATCGGGTTGTTGGAAAGTTGTAATGGGAAATAAGAATTGGTATATAGTTGCTGCCTCCTTTTGTTCTGACATTTGAGTCAACAACACGGCTCATTTTTTTTATCAAATTGTTGATTGGGAGTAAATAGTAATCTACAGTCAGAGGGTTGCCTCTTTTTGTTATGCATTGGTTGTTGTGTTCATACAACATGTTGTCAAATTGTAGTTGGTAGTTGTTGTGTGTTTGATTATTCTTGATCGGTATCATTACAAATTGGAAAATTAATAACTGTGACTTGGTTGTTTACTATGTATGGTTTATGGAGTCATCGTGCATTGTTTTGTTTTATTGCACCATCGGAAATGAAGCACGGGTTTTGTATTTTGGTTTCATTGCAAGTTTTAATGGTTAATATTGGAAAAAGAATAAAATCGGTAAAGTTTTAAAAGGGTCTGTTTAACTCAGTAAAAGACCTGCGTCTATGTTTGATTCGAGAAATCATGAATTATGGGTAGTGGTTGATAATTTTATATGTTGAACTGAGTTGAAGCAATGTGATTTTGTGTTCCTTTTGATTTTGTTTAAATGAAAGGAAAAGAAATGAAAGAACACAAGTATTCTCTTAACAAGACTGTTGAAAGGCATAGTGATTCTGAGTATGATTATAGATTGTGTTAATGGAAAAAGTCTGAATATTTAAATGTGGGATAGTGATCAAGTTTTAACACACAATAATTATTTAATTGGTGTTGGATCGTTTGTATTGGATACAAAACTATTTTTATGGATTACTTAATTGGTTTTTCGAACAATACTCTTTTTTTTCCCTAACATTATTTCACTTATCGCACATTACAACTCCCCTCGCCTTCCCATATTCACTATCCACTCCATGTTCTTAAAATTTAATTATAGTTAAGATAAATTATGTATTATGACAATTAAAGGATCGCACAGGGATAAATTACAATGATATATTCTTTTGATTTACGATATAGTTGATTGTTTGATGTTGTGAGTAGTAATCATGATATTCTCCCCCTCATTTTAACACTTTTCACTCAATACAATCCCTCACATATCCCAGAACCCTTGTTCACCCCCTTCTCATTGACGAGCATTAAACGATTTGTATGGTTTGGATTGCATGAGTCGGATATGTTGCTGAGCCAAATTTTGTTTCATATTTAAAAGATTTTTCATGTATGGTTGTTGAAGAAACTATTTTCTAATCAATAATGCATACATGAATGATCTTTTTCAATAGAGGTAGCCATGGTTGGGGTAACAGAGGAAGAGAAAATTGGAATAGCGGCCCTAGAAATCCAAGGTTCTCTATACACTTTGATGCAGACTCACAAGAGTTAGGCCAACTATTTCAAGATGTATTTTTTAATAGGAATGGGCAAGGAGTGGTCCAACCTAGGCCTGAAAGGCCTCCCTTCCAATCCCCACAGATCCCTAGAATCCCACTACCCCCTCATGTTTCACTACAACCTGAATACTCTGAAAATGAAAGATGGCAAGAGATTGTCCATCCGACTATCTCCCAACATCATGGCTAGACTAAGTTGTCTCTACCTGCCCCTCCACCTGTTAATCAAATTGTCCAAGCTGCCCCTATCCACTCACCAGTACAGTCTTCTCATGCAAGCAAAATGTTACAAACCGAGGCCCACCATTCCCCTGACAAAGGAAAAGTCGTTGCTTCCCCTTCCTCACCCTCAAATTACTCTTCCAAATCCATGTCCTCCGGCATGCATTTGAGAGATGATTTCTCTCATGTGATCAGTGAGATTAGGCCTAAAGGATCCACATAGCCTAAGGAAAATTTAGAGAGATCAAAAGGTGACAACAACAACAAGGGAAAGATTGCCTCCCGGAGTGGCAAATATGGACTTTAAGTTTTTTTATTTTGATTGTGAGAATAGTTGACTTCTGAAATTTTGGACAACACACTATTTTTTGATATATGGTAATATATTTTTGGAAATATTTCAATTATCGTTGATATAACTTGTCAAAATATGAAAGTGATGATGGGAGTCACAAGGAGGGATGTTTCGTTTGATTATCTAGTTGTGTTATGATTATTAAAGAACTAAAGGGAGTCACAAGGGGTCCTACCTACTAGTTATTATTTATTAAAACCCCTTATTATGATTTTATTACTTTTCCCCCTTAACTAAAAAGTTGGTTGTGTTTTAGTTAAGTTAACTAAAGAAGTAGTTCAATTGCTTCAACTAATTCTAATCGCTTAAAGGAAAAAGGAAAAGGAGGAACAAGAGGAGAATAGAAGGATAAGCATACTAAGGTCTTCTCTTTGATTTTTGTTGAGATAATTCAGTTTTCATTCATTATTTAATTCATTGGAAGCCTAATTCTCTTTTATGATAGCAAGGTCCTATTGTAGACAACAAGATTCAGAGCTGAATTACATCATTTAGACACTTGTTTTTTAGAGGTGTTGATCTATCTTTGATAGTCTTTGTAGACTTGTATGTTTTTGAATTAAATTTCATGACTGACAAAGGCTATTGTGCAGAGTTGAGCGGGAAACAATATGTTGCAAGCTGATCCAACTTTTAAAGTTCAGTTTTTTTCTTTCTGTCAGAAGTCCTTTTGTATGATTCATCGGGGAAATCTAAGTTTGACTTTGGTCCAAAAATTCCTCAGGGAATTTTGTAAAGAGAACGATTCTTTTGACGAATTGGAATGAAATAAACGATTGCTTTATGTCTCATCTGTTTTGATTATTGACTTGGTGCATTTACTTCTGTCTCTATATTTATTTCAGCATCTTTTATATTCATAAAATTACATAAATAATGAATTTTCCAAAAATCTTTCATCGATAAAAAAATCAACCTAAGCACTTGTAATCAATACTTTTGTATTAGGATACAAATTTTGATGGCTATAAACATAGGGTGATATTCCAGTCTATATTTCTTTAGCCAAGCAAGATCTGAAAATGCTTGAGTAAGACCATTTCATATTGTTTCCTCAACAGGGAGAACACGATGCATTTTGAATGAAGGGAACATTGGTTGAAGTTGTTGAAGGAATCGAACCACTTCCTGAAGTAGTGGGTGTCGGGACATCCATGGTTCTGACAGGAGGATGTGGGGGAGGAGGTACAAGGCCCCCTCCTACAACAGTTGTTATGGGAGTACAAGGAATTTGTGAAGAAGTAGCATTAGTTGCTTCCATCATCTCTCACCAAACAAATTGACGTTTAGGAGAAGTCACCTCGGGAGGGACTATCTGAATTAGAAGCAATGTCGATTAGTCGGTAATCGGAGGATTTGCTAGCCTGAAACCTTTGGTCTCTAGGTCAAAAACGTTGAATTCCTCCAGTGCGGGAAATTATTCTCTCGGAGCTAGATCGGGTACAATTTCTCGTGTCCTAGTAGCTTCAAACAATCCTTATTGATCTATCCTGCTCCTCAATGATGGTGGAGGTGGCTCCAAAGTAACCGATGATAGGCCTTGAAGCCTACGCCAACGATAGAGCTATTGATCTTCCACTTTGTGAAATGATCAAATGACACTGTAAGGTTTAGCTAACATGAAATTATAGAACACACACTAAAATTTCTTAAAGAAAAATCAAGCAGACAACTAACTAGTAGGAAGAATAGGTATGCCAATCAACACTAGAGGAATTTATCGGTGCAAGTGTAACTTGAACACGGAAACACCCTTCGGGTATGTTCTGCAAAGCATGATATGACGTATACCCTAGGTACCACGCTATACCCTCACAGTCACCTGTGTAATTCCATAAAAATTGGCAACTAGGTTTCCATCTCGCAATCAGTCACCATGCGGGTACAACCGACGGTGGGGCTGATCATAATGAGCAGGATAACAATGTTTGAATCCCTTCAAGGGTACCGAAGGAAATTGGTCTGGAAGAAAACTAAGAATCTCGAATAGATTCGAGGTCCATGAGGCTCCGTATTCAAATGTGATTAATGTGATTGCCAAGAAATACCCTCAATATACAATCCCCACTACGCTTGGGTCAGATTTGGAGGGGTTATTTCCTATACCTTTCCTTACATGACCTCGTGTTTATCCCCTCTGTTAGAGGGAGGTCCTGGCTAAATATTACGATGTTAGACTTTTAATACTCCCTATCACAGACTCCAATGTTTTTTTAGATGGCCTTGAAGAGTTTCCTCTTCACACCTATTCTAAGGCCCTAAAGCCTAGACTAGTTGGTGAACCATACAAACAAAAAAGTATAATAGATTTTAAGTTAAGCATTAATTTTATGGGATTGACTTACTCAAAGGATATGAACATGCAAATTTTGGTGTTCGTAAGAGACGAAAGAGAAGAAAACTTTAGAGAATTTTATGAAAAAGAAAACTAGATACTTCAAATTTAAAGCAAAGGCTTGTAAATATTTGTGAATGTCAACTTTTCAAGACAATATTCCAAGATCCTATAACTGAAAATTTCCTAAAAGAGATTTTCGTTTCACAATGCAAAACTACTTATGCTTTCAGGAAAATAAGAAGGAAATTTGAAACATAAAATCTTTTCTTTTTGTAAAAAGACAACCTACGCTACAATAACCAAACTAAATGCATGAACGCAATCTTTTTATTTTTATTTTTTGAAATTCTTAAACCAGAAAACCAAAAGTAAAAGATTATTTTCATTTTTCAAAGCACAAACTGGATAAAGAGAAGGTAAAACCCAAGACTCATACAGACCCTAGACTACTACATAAACATAGGGAATCGAAAGAATCCAGAGGATAATCTAATTCTTATAGACCAATTCTAAACCTCTAAGGCAATCAAAGAAGATCAAGAAACAATTTAAAACCGAATCTTTAACTCGACCAAATATTACTAATAGAGACCCTGTAAAGTCCAAGAAAGGCCTGAGAATCCCAAAGATTCTGTCAGGAAAGAGAAAAGACTCTTCTTATTTTTTTTAAACCCTTCAATACATAGAGACAAGGGTTGTTGCACCAATATCCTACATATGTACGCAGATTTTATATTGTGCATATTGCATATGTATGAGGGTTGAGCCAAAGCAGAGCACGTACACCTCTAAAATTTTTCAAAAATAAAATGGGCTTGGTAGACTAACTGGGAAGGGAAGACTGGTATGCACTTGGAGGGTGACCAAAGACCCTAAACTGACTCAATAAACCTAAAATAATCAAAACAAAATTGAAAACCCAATTTAAACCAAAAACCTCCCACTAAGACCCTAGAGAGACTCCCAGTGGAGTCGCCAATTCTACTAGCAGGGAAAATACCCCTATTACTATACTGGGTTAAGGTATAGGCAGAGCACTGACTTCCCTTAAAATATAGTTTTGTTCCTAAGTTATCCCAAGACTATATAAACTGAAATACAAAAGAGAAGAAGGAAGATTAGTAGGTGTGCCTTTGGTCCTAACATCCAATGTAGAGTTCCTCACCTTTGTAGCTTCCTATGTTGTGGGTCTCCTCCTAAAGATGACCTACAAGAACACTTAGGAAAACAATGTTACAAATATACAATCTCTACTTGTTACTTTCAATATTCAGATATAATCATAGATGCATTAATTAATAAAGATATAAAGATGCAATGTATTGGGACATGAAAGAACTCTTTTATTCAAAATGAAGATTAAAAAGATTACAACCTTCTTGTCGGCAAACACTCCACAAACCAGGTCTGAGCTCCTATTATTCTTGATCCAAGTGCATCATTCCCATGCTTCCTCTCACAATCAACTGATCTCTTTGGGAAAAGGGAAGGGATTGTATAAGGAGAAAGGGCTAAAGGGGGAATATTGAGGCCAAATCTCAAAAAGGGATGCAAAACTTGGGCTAGAAGGGGAAGGTATTTTGGTAGAGTTTGTTTGTTCTCATTCTTGATGATGTAAATGAGACCCTAAGACCTCTTTTTATATGAGGAAAAGATGGTTATTCGGTTTGGGGATGGGATAGAATGGGTAAAATGGTTGGGAAACCCTCAATAGCTTGTAAACTTAGTCAAATTCATTGCAATTATATATTTTTTGCAAATTTTGGAGGTAAACGTGGGCTTTCTAGCATGCATCTCACGTATGTACGTGGGTTGTCTAGTATGTAGATAGCATATGTATGCGGGAAGTAGTTCAACAGGGCACGTACATGCTCCAAAAAATGTTTTTTTAATAAGTATCCTCAGCAGTAATTTGGAAAATTGTGTAAGTGGAAAGGTCAATGTTGTTGGATTACTGAGAGTGGGGGGTGAATCAGTAATATCTTAATTATAATCCTTTTTCTCCAAATAATCCAAGTGTTATATAAATGTAGAATTATTATCCAATAATGAAAAATAAGAAATGAACAATCACATGCATACACAATACACCAGTGTTTTACATGGAAACCCAAATCGGGAGAAAACCACGGAATGATTTATCTTATATGTCTTGAAGAATTACATTCATTGGAAGCACCAACTTCCTTTGTTTTCCAGCTGCAACTAGAAGGAGGCTCC
>ML825921.1:8277-24376 GCA_009831015.1 Picea engelmannii | reverse complement strand
GGGCTTCTAGATGACATAAGAGGGTCCTCCAACTTCGTAAGGCCATAACTCTCAAACCGTGAGGAGTTATGTGAAGTTACACATACCACCAGAAATGGAATGACATGTACTATCCATCTAGAAAAGTATTACCTTCAAATATATAAAAAATCATACCATTATCCATCAAACAAACTTGGGTCCATTACCCAAACCTGGGTTTTCCAACTTCAGATGGTCATAACTCTCTAACCATGAGGAGTTATGTGACGTTCCACATACCACCGGAAATAGCATGAAAATCACTATCCAGATAGAATAGTTTACCTGGAAAATTCACTGTCCTTCATATCATTATTCCACAATTAATCATGGGTTCTCTTACTCCGCAAAGCATCTTCCTGTGAGGGCTTTCACCATATGGGGACCACTTTGGAGTTCATCCATATTTACTTATTATCAACCATGACAAGACAATAATGAGTCATATTTACATCAAACAATCATGGTCCATTACCCAAACCTTTGTGTTGAGGGGCTTTCTTCAAAGGTTGACATCAATGACAAGCAACCTTAATCAACAAATGCCATGTATGCATAGGTAGGGCATTTTTGGTCTATAAAAATATTGTTAATAGATGCAAGGGGACCCACCAATAATGAAAATTTACCCAAAGGTACCTAGTACAATATGACAAGTGTAAATAGTGTAGCAAATGTTGAACAATCATAGGATCAATCAGTTACTATTCAATGGGGTAAACCCACTGTCAGTCATCGTTAAATTTGGATGACATAAAATGCATTTAATTTTTTTGTGAATCAAAATTTAACGAAAATGAAATTTTCATAAATATTTTAGGTAATATTTATACAATGTCATTATGGATATGCTAAAATCACAACCAAAGTCAATTAATTAGAACACAGTGTTGTACTATGTTTTCATTGATGTCAAAGGGTTGATGTCAAGTATTGTCATAGTGATGTGTTTGTATAATTGATATATTGATTATTGGTTATATGGCCAATGTTGTTAAAGGGAGTTATATCATTGATTTCATGTCATGGATGATAAGAAGAACCAAATGGATAAACTCCAAAGTGATCCCCTTATGGTGAAATCCCTCACGGGAAGATGCTCTTAGATAAATTTCTCAAAGTGGTCCCCTTATAGTGAAATCCCTCATAGGAATATGCTTTGTGAAGTCCAAATGGTTAGGTGGTTGAGTAGCCTAGAAGTGTGGTTAGGGAAATCAAGTTTGATTAAGGAATAATTTAATGAAGATTAGTGAATTTGTAGGAGAAACTATTCCATATGGATAGTATATGTCATGTCGTTTCTAGTAATATGTGGAACATCACATAACTCCTCACGGTCATAGATTTATGGACATGTGAATTTGTAGAACCCTCATGAGTTATATAGAAGCCCCTATAAGGTCAAAGAAGTCAAATTATTCTAGAATCTCCTAGAAGAAGTTGACCAGTCAAAGTGGTTGGTCATGGGTTAAGTGGTTGCAACAAGAAAACAATTAAAAATAAATTAGCTACAACTAGAAGTGGAGAGTTTACTATTTGTGGAAAAAGTGGTTAAGTGGACAAAGTGGCTAAGTGGACAAAGTGGTTAAGTGGATGCTTCTAGAAGAAGGTACTTGGAGAGTATAAATAAGAGAGTATGGGTATCCCATTAGTATTCCATTGAGAATATGAAGATATACAACTGACTGAGGTAACCAAAGGATATCTAAGGCGAATTTCAGAGGGAAGGTGAATTAAAGAAGGCCAGAATTCAAGGGAGGATAAAGTCTTTTGATGATGCTTTCTAAGGAATGATATTTACAGGTCATCTCACCATTTTCGCAATAAATGTTTTTATAGAATGATTCAAATAGAGAAATATGGAGGATATTGAGATAACATATCCAAGTAAATTTTATAAAACTTTTATCTTGTGGGTAGTTGTAGTTTGGGAGTTACACTGTGTGGAAGATAGGGTTTGTGGCTAGTCCCAAAACTATTCTAAAACATGTGTTAAGGGTAAACATGTCATAACTTCTTCTTAACAGATCCAAATTCAATGAGACCAAATGCATTGGTTATAGTATATTATATAGTATGTTTTGTAATATTTTCATATCCATACAACAAATATTACATGCATGGAATTCTCTACAAGTTCTCTCTCTAGAATAAGCCAGAATTGAGCAAGGTCTCCTATTTTTTCTATAACTCATTTTCTGGGAGGTTCCAAGTAGTGAAACCTAGAGGATTTGTAGAGAAGAAAATGAAGAACATTGTATATAATTTTCAAACCTTTATGAATTACAGGTACAAAGTTATTCCAATTTCAAGCTAGGGTTGTTGACTAATCCAAAATTAGTTATGTGAGACTAAAGTAAAGTTTGATGAAAATGTTTGTCTCTTGTTGTTGAAGTTAAGGAATGTTTGCAGGTCTATTATCACATACACCGGGTCTATTACAGAGTTACATGTACATTTATATTCATGTTTTGATAGTTACATTTGGTCATGACATGGTACATTCTTGAGTCTACATAACAGTGAAGTTTGGCACATGGTCTTGTGTAAGAGTTTATGGTATTTGGTTTATGGAGACTATGGTGTATTTCTAGAAGTGTCTTGTTGGTTAACTTGGTGATATTGTGTATATGGTTGAGAGTTGACTTGATGATTGATATTTGTGAGTAGATCATATTTGTATGATGAGATTGGTGAGACAGGTTGAGGTGACAGGTGGTGCATAGTTGATGCACTTGTGTTGGTATAGATTGTTGGTACAATTTGGAAGATTTCTTTCTATCTACAAGCTGGGTCTTGTACTTGAGGTTTGGATTCCTCAAATCGCGGTTGGTGTTGAGATACACAGGTTGGGTCTTGCATTGAGATTTGGTGCTCTCTTGGAGTTGGTGCAGTTGGTGTTGATAAAACCCAAGGATTGTAGTCTGTAATACAAAAGAAACTTATACATATATATGGTGTTCCTTGTGTTCTTTATTGTGATGGTGCATATCTCTTTATTGTAAATGTATGTCATTGAGATATATTTACATGCAAGAAAATAAGTATGAATGGAAGTAATAAGTAATGATTTTGTGAATGGTGATTGTTAACTAAAGTTTTGTGAGAAGTGTAAAATATCCCTCACATTGATTCACCCACCCCCCCCTCGCCCCCTCTCAGTGTGATCGGTGTGTCCAACAATTGGTATCGGATCAGGCCTTCATCATAAGCCTTACAGGCTTGAAGTAGATCCATGGACACACAAATGGATGAACATGCAGGTGAATTTACCCTCTTTTATGAGACATATTACTTGGCATGAAGAATAGAGATGAAATGGTATTTGAAGGAAAAACKAGAAGGTGTTTGGAACACATTTGTTGGTGGATCATTTMCCTCAAAGAATCAGACAAAAGGTGCAACCCAAAAGGAAGAAAAGAAGAACAATGTAGTAGCATTCAAGACCATCTTGAATGGAATCTCAGGTTCTGTCAAGGAAATCATAGGAAAGTTTACCTCCACCAAGGACCTATGGTTGAAGCTATAGAAGGTATATCAAGACAAAGAAGACAATTCCATCAAGGACAATGAAGGTAAAGACTCTACAAAATCCTCTATTTGTAATAATTCTAAGTGTGATTATGTTTAAAGTTCTTCTACAAATGAAGAACAAAATATAGAAGTAGTTTGTGTAGAATCAGTTGACAGTTATCTTATAGATGAAGAGGAAGATTTTTTGAAGCTTAAAGTTATTTTTTTATCTGAGTTGGACGATGTTAGCTATGAAATAGGAAATAGTCCAACTTATTTTGAGTATATTGAAAAATACACTAAGGAAATCCTAGAAGAGTACCCAAGGCATACCATGGCACTAAAACAAATGCTCAAAGAACAAGAAGAAATTAAAAAGACTCAATTAGAAGAAAAAGAAGAAGAGATAAAAATACTAAAGAATGAAATAATTAGTCAAGCAAAAGAAAAGAAGAACGTAGATGATGAGCATAGAAAAATTCTTAAAGTCAATGTCAATCTAAAGACACAAATTGAAGAAGCCAAAAGGATAGAGGAAATATTGAAGAATCAAGTAAATGAAAAGGAAGAAGCATGTCATAAGTTAGAAGAAGAAGTTATTGATCTCAAAAGGAAAGAAGAGAAGGAAAAGAGGTTCATGAGCAAGTCAACAATCCTGGATGAAATCTTGGATAGTCAAAGATCACCAAATTATAAATCAGGTCTTGGATACAACAAGGAAGCTACACACTTTGAAGCTAGCACTTCTAAGAAGCATGAGGTAAGTCATCCATTATCAAAAGGTCGAAGCAAGGCTGCAATTCAAGCATCTATACAAGGCAAGGAAAACTTCAAAAGATGAAAACAAGAAAGACATCAAGAAGAAAGTCCTACACCTCAAAGCAAATTCAGAAGAAAGACACCTTCAAGGTTGACACAAAAGTGAAGGTATGAAAATGTTTTCAAGGGTCATTGTTTCACATGTAATGAATATGGTCACAAAACTTTGGATTGCACACGTTATGTAAGGAAAATGTTAGAAGATTCAATAACATGATAAGATGTTGGATATGTAACCTTGTGGGACACATTGTTGCAGATTGTCACACCTTGAGATGCTACAGTTGTAGTGGGTTTGGCCATAATCCAAAGATTGTTGGAACATAATAAGATAGTCCATGAGGATTGCTTCAAATGATATGGCAAGAAGAGCATGGAAGAGAGAAAAGGTTGAAAGTATGGAAGTTGAAAGAGTAAGTACTCATAGAACATGACACTCTCATAAGTGGATGAAGAATATTGAACAATCAGCAAAAAAATGGCATCCATGAGGCAAGCTCAAGATTGACATTTTCTGAAGCATATGAGGGCTCCTATGGGAGAATTTGCGTACATATGCGAGGTGACCTGTAGAAAGGTCACGAACATACACAATCTTTCTGTGGAACATGCCATGTACCTATGGAAAAATTCTTAAGAAGAGGAGTGTACAGATGAGTTGCGGCATGGTTTGATTATCTAACTTTGTTTATGCAGGGCCTGATATGGTTTGCTTCAGGTTTCATATTCTTATGTGTGTTTGATGAATATATGTCGATAATATGTGGTTGAGTTCTGAAGCATATTCTTAATGCCTATATTGGATGCATGGTACTAACCATAGAGTGTGGATTGAGGCATTTTATTTTGAGGAACAATGTTGGTTATATCAGTAAAGTTATGGAACTTTGTTTATGAGATATATCATTATGATGTGATGTTCTCTAGAGATATGCCATTGATATATTGAGGGACACTCTTGGTACATGTATAGAGGTATTTTTGTTGCATTATACTTGTTGTTTTGAGGAAGATATGTTCTAGTACATGGATGGTACATATGTGAGCTCCATTGACATATCTTATGATGTATTGTTAGAGGCATATTTGTTGGATGTCTTGGTGCATGCATTTGGCATGTGGTTGAGCTACATATTAGGACATGTTGTTGATGAGTTGATGAGGTGGTTATGTTGTACATCATTGATGAGTCGTAGATGGATCTATGGTTGATGCACTTTCTTTGGTACATGATGTATGGGATGATATAGTTGAGTTTCTTGGTTGATATATTGATGGCTAAGATACATGGTTGTGGCACTTTTCCATGCTAGAGGCATATCATGAGTGATATGACACTTGTTTAAGGCATATGGTTGGTACACGGTCCACACATTTCTTGGCATATGGTTGATACACTCCATTGATGATATCTTATGGTATATTGTATGATATTGATTTAGATGGGTGTTTTGCATGCTTGGCACATAGTATGGCACATGATTTACATGTTTGATGTTTTGTTCATGATTATCTATTCATTGTTGACATATAGTTTGCTTCATGATGTATGGTATGGCATGATTTTGATGCATAGACAGGTCCAAAGATCATCATAGGAATCTAAGTTTTAAACCTGCGAAGTAAAGAAATGCATATAGATTCTTAAGCAAGACATAAATTAATCAATGGCTCATACACAGAGTACACAGAGATTTTATACCGGAAACCCTCAACTGGGAAAACCTTTTTTATATTCATTATGTCGAATTTCACCATTCACCATACAATATATACAATGTTTTTAGGTATTCCGTAGATACCAAAACCCTAATCCATCAATCCAGGATTAATTTACAAAACCGCTAAAAATAGCAAAATCTGCTAAAAATAGCAAAAACCGCCCAACGTCAGATGCGGTTGTCGAACATGACACACCCACACACACACATGCAAAGAATATAACGCATACCCAAAAAGGAAGAGAAGATCATTCTTGAGCATTTGATCTATGTCTTGGTTGAGCAGTAGCATTTGCAGCAGAAGCATATTGCAGTGGTAGCATATTGTTAATCTTGCAGAGAAGATAGGGGGAGACATACCCACAGGGGGAGTTATTCTTCTTCCCATGATTGGTTGCAGTAGCATGATTCCAGGAGGAGATATGATTGGAATCCATGCCATCACCATTTCATCATAGTGATATCCCTTGTCCAAAGGGGGAGAGATTATTTAGAGGAAGCTCAAAGGAATCTAGATAGGGGGAGCAACCCCAAGGAGATTTTAGGTAGGGGGGGCATCCCCAAGTATATAACCACCCTTTTCCATTGATGTCAAAGGGGGAGAGAAATTCACATTTATGTGGCGATATGAAAATTGATGATGAAAGGTGATCACAGAGGGAGTATGAGCATTTCCATGTCCAAGTGTTTCCATCAATGTTGGTGTTGACATCAATGTTGGTGTTGTCATCAATTCCAAAGGGGGAGATTGTTGTACTATGTTGTCATTGATGTCAAAGGATTGATGTCAAGTATTGTCATAGTGATGTGTTTGTATCATTGATATATTTATTATTGGTTATCTAGTCATTGTTGTTAAAGGGAGTTATATCATTGATGTCATGTCATGGTTGATAGGAAGAACCAAATGGATAAAATCCAAAGTGGTCCCCTTATGGTTAAATCCCTCATGGGAAGATGCTCTTGGATAAAGTTCTCAAATTGTTCCCCTCATGGTAAAATCCATCACGGGAAGATACTTTGTGAAGTCTAAATGGTTAGGTGGTTGAGTAGCCCAACAATGTGGTCAGGGAACCCAAGTTTGATTAAGGAATAATGTAATGAAGATCAGTGAATTTGTAGGAGAAACTATTCGATATGGATAGTATATTTCATGCAGTTTCTGATGATATGTGGAACTTCACATAACTCCTCATGTTTAGATATTTATGGCCATGTGAAGTTGGAGAACCCTCATGATTTATCTAGAAGCCCCTAGAAGGTCAAAGAAGTCAAATTATTCTAGAAGCTCCTAGAAGAAGATGACCAATCAAAGTGGTTGGTCATGGGTTAAGTGGTTTCAACAAGAAAACAATTAAAAATAAATTAGTTGCAACTAGAAGTAGAGATTTTACTACTTGTGGATAAAGTGGTTAAGTGGATAAAGTGGCTAAGTGGACAAAGTTGGTTAAGGGGACAAGGTGTCTAAGTGGACAAAGTGGTTAAGTGGATACTTCTAGAGGAAGCTACTTGAAGAGTATAAATAAGAGAGAAAGGGTCTCCCATTAGTATTGTGTTAAGAATATTGAATATCTACAAATGACTGAGGTAACCCAAGGAGATCAAAGGTGAATTTCAAAGGGAAGGTGAAGTAAATAAGGCCGAAATTCAAGGGAGGATAAAATCTTTTGATGATGCTTTCTAAGGTATGATATTTACAAGTCATCCCACCATTTTAACAATAACTTGTTTTCTAGAATGAGTCAAATAGTGAAATATGGAGGTTTTGAGACAACATATCCAAGTAAATTTGATAAAAAAATTATCTTGTGGGTCGTTTTAGTTTGGGAGTTACACTATGTGGAAGATAAGGTTTGTGGCTAGTCCTGAAACTAGTCTAAAACAGGTGTTCCAGGTAAAAATGTCATAACTTCTTCATAACAGATCCAAATTTGGTGAGATAAAATGAATTGGTTATAGTATATTATGTAGTATGTGGTGTATCATTTTTATATCCACACATAAAATATTCTATGCATGGCATGTTATACAAGTTTGCTCTCTAGAATAAGTCAAAATTCAATAAGGTCTGCCATTTTTGCTATAAATCATTTTCTGAGAGGTTCCAAGTAGTGAAAAATGGATAATTTGTAGAGAAGACACTAAAGAATATTATATATAATTTTTATACCTTTATGCATTATAGGTACAAAGTTATTCTTGTTTCAAGTTCAGGTTGTTGACTAATCCAAAATTAGTCATGTGAGACTAAAGTAAAGTTTGATGAAAATGATAGTCTCTTGTTGTTAAAGTTATGGAAGGTTTGCAAGCCTGTTATCACATACATTAGGCCTATTACAGAGTTACAGGTATGTTTATATTCATGTTTTGATGATTACATTTGGTCATGACATGGTACATGTTGGAGGCTACGTAACAATCAGGTTTGGTACATGGTCTTGTGTAAGGGTTTATGGTATTTGGTTTATGGAGACTATGGTGTATTGCTAGAAGTATCTTGTTAGTTAACTTGGTGATATTGTGAATATGGTTGAGAGTTGACTTGATGATTGATCTTTGTGAGTAGATAAGATTTGGATGATGAGATTGATGAGACAGGTTGTTGTGACAGGTTGTGCATAGTTGATGCACTTGTGTTGGTATAGAATATTGGTAAAGTTAGACAGATTGCTTTCTCTCTACAAGCTGAGTCTTGTACTTGAGGGTTGGATTCCTCACATCTCGGTTGGTGCTCTCTTGGAGTTGGTGCTCTATTTCAGTTGGTGCTGATAAAACCAAAGGATTGTAGTACGTAATACAAAAGAAACTTATACATATAACTGGTGTTCCTTGTGTTCTTTATTGTGATGGTGCATAGATTTGTATTGTTAATGTATGTCATTGAGATATATTTACATGCAAGAAACTAAGTATGAATGGAAGTAATAAGTAATGATGTTGTGAATGGTGATTTCTAACTAAAGTTTGTGAGAAGTGTAAAATAGCCCTCACATTGATTCACCCCCCTCTCAGTGTGATCGGTGTGTCCAACACACAATATACGTAACAATGTAATTATTCGTATTCATATATAATTAAAATCAATCAAATTACTTTTAAAAAAAACATAAAATAAATCAATATATAATTAAAATGAATCCAAATCATATACAACAAAAATGAATCCAAATCATAAACAATTCCTATAGAATATAATTCCTTAATCCAACAATGTTGGGTGCATAAATAAATTGGCCAGCCACCACAAGTGCAATGATGATGTTGGATCCGGGAGCTGGTCCACCATAAAAGCTCCCATTGGATCAATATTCCCATTTATGCAAGAACGAATCTCCACTTCAGCGTCACTTGGACTTCCATTGATTTTGACGTAGAAGTTGAGGGAATCTTGGAGGGACATACACTCAATATCTTGTACGAATTAGCCATTGATATATATTTTGAAGTGTGATATGCATGAAAATAATAATTGTGATCACATGGGTGCAATTTCATTTTAGCTTTCCATATTTTGGGTCCACATTTTTTTTTTTTTGAAGTAATTTTAATTTTTTTAAATAATGATGATTATGTTAATATCAACATTGATGAATTGATGAATTGAATATTAATAAACAAAATTTAGTTATTTTGATTTATCTATTTATTTTGATTTATCTATTTATTTTGATATTAAATAGATTGTAATATTATGGAGTTTACTTTTTATATATTTTACTTTTTTTCGTTGGAAAAAAATCGTAACTTCAATTTCAAGAATAAAGAGTTACATTCTTAAAACATCATTGGTGCATACAAAATTGTTGCAAAAATAAGACAATATCAATTCACAGATAATAAGCTACAAATTATCCTAGATTGTTTCAAAAACAAAACTTTTACGAAAAATTTCAACATCCTTCAGAAAACTTAGATCAAATTAAGAGGCTCCTCACGCCTTGAAATGACCTTACCATCCGAGAATTCCATCAAGACCATGCTATGATCATACAAATTTAAATATGATAGAGTGGAAGGATCCATAAATCAATTTTAAGTGTTGTCTAATCATCAACAAATCCACATTTTCAATTCCAGATAGACCTAGCATCCACTTGATTGTTAAGAGAGAATCTCAAAAGATTTTTCACTCTAAAATGTGATGATCATCTGCACTCTATTATTTGTGCCACAACCTAGATTGATTTTTCAATCAATGAAGTTTATTTTCTTGAAATGCAATATAAAACCCACTCCATAGGATTGTTCTCAACCTTGGTAGGCTCCATTGAAAAACCCCCAAAACTTGCTGAAATCTATTCCCAATGGGAGTAAAATCTAGGCTCTTTGAATTTGGTTATGCGTTTGTAGTGAGGTAATAACCCAAAAATGCAGGTTGTGTTTTACCTTCACAAAGGCATGCATTCCTCGCAAGACAAATACCCCAGGCAACTAGGAGGGGAAGGGATTGAACTGTCTTCAATGATGCCTCTTAAAAAAAAACAAGAAATTTGTATGGGATTGAATCCTTATACCATAGTCTACCAATATTCAAATTTCCTTCTATATCCTTCCAAACCTGTCGAGAGAAGGTACAATCCTTAAATAAGTGTTGATTGGATTCGTTTGTGGATCTACATAGATAACATATGGCCAGGCCAATCTTCCCCCTTTGAAAACAGTCCCAAGTTAAGATATAGTTCTTTAGAATCAACCAGTAAAAAAGTTTACATTTTGGAGGCCCCTTTAATTTCTAGAGTGCTTTATACCCCTGTTGACGCTTGAATCTGTCGAGGACTAAAATGAAAACCTCATGAGGATATGAATCCTCCTTCATTTTTAGAGAGGTGGTACTCCTCTTTGTCTTATGATATTCTTAATAATTTTGGATAAAGAAACAATATAGGACCTTAAGATAGTCCAATTGTTTATTCTCAAAGAATGATCAAAATGATGAAAATAAAAAAGTATTTATAAAAGAGTATTCCTAAGAAGTGGACCAAGAATCTCACACATCACACATTATAGAAAATAACAAAATTTCCTCACATCCATTATAGTGAAAATAAATATTTATGATCACATTAAAATAAACGAAGATGGCATGTACGCATAAGAGAACTTTTTTTTTTATGTCCGAAATTCCATGAACATAATGAAAATGACTAAGTATGGTGTTGGCACAGGGGCATACCCAGGGTTCAATGCTCAAGAATGCACCAACAAAACCCTAACTATCGGCCCTTTCGAAAACACCTATGAAGCAGATGAAGTTTCACCCGAGGTAGAGGTAAGGGTGGTTCTAGGACTCAGATGTCTGCAACCTTAGCTAGGACACTGATCTGTGATTATATCTTTTACAGGGCACTTAGCATAGATCCTTCATCAATATTTAACCCATCTGGTACTTTGCAAATAGCACAGAGCATCGCAGTGAATACTTATACTTAGATGATTCAGTACTTAGCCACATAAATATAGGTTAGATTCAACAAATCAAGCACTAAGCATCTTATATATTAGATCTAACATTCATTCATATATCATTAGCACATAGCATAAATAGATCCACTTAATCACATCAAGCACTTAGCCAAGAAAGAGATAAGCACATTAGATCAAAGCACAAAGAATTATACACATAGTTATCGTGGTTCACCCCCACCCTGGGGCTACATCAACAAAGTCTTCTTTATATTATCTCGGTCAAGCAATTACAACACAGAGCTTCAATGACCCTTACTTCACATAGGACAAAAGATCTCCGCAGGTCACTAGATCCTTCCTCCTTGCTCTTCAGCACAAGACTACAACAACCTGCACCTAGATTTCCGATCTCATGCACAAAGGACTCTAAGATACATCCAGTCACACAAATATAGTTACTAGCACTAAGATTTCAGTTATACATCACATAGATGTCTACATTACTATCATTCTCCTTTATTTACATTGCATATTTATAGATTACAAAATGGGCCTAAGCATGGGTAAACTCACGGGCCAACATCCCTTTCCCATTACATCAACCCATAACCCTAAAATGGACCCAAAAATAGGTCTTGCTTCCTTACTTTCCACTTCGCATTGCGCTCCTTCCTTGGCAAGCTGTCGCAGTACCACAAGTGGTAAAATATGACCAAGTATTCTTGAAAACTTGGTCAAGGGCCAACATGCCCCCAACACTCACCTGTGACTCATCCCAAGTCACTCAGGTCTGATCAATTCCACTTCGAACACCTCGATCTTGGCTCGAGTTGCTTCGACCTGTTGTAGTACGATAGCCTCTTGTTCAGTAAATTCCTGGATTACTATGTCATTGAGTGATCCTTCCAGGCATTGTTCTGCAATGATGACACCTTGTTTTAGTTTAGTTCCCTGGCTTTCAAGTTCGACGAACAGTTGGCATGCCTTATCTTAGAGTGGTTGTAGTCATTGAGAGACTTCCATTACTTTACTTTGCAGCGTGTGTACTTGTTTTTGGGTTGTGCGTTGTTCTACGAACCTCTTTATTCTTTCGACAGGGGTCACAGACTTCAGCTGCACTTGTAGCACATCTGCATGCTCCTTTGCTCCTTGGAGTTGTGCCTCCAATGTCTACAATTCTTGATTCTCTGCGAGGGTTTCATAAGTCTAGGTGCCTCTAGTGCTTAGTTGCCTACATTCCGAAGCCAAGTTTTTTAATCAGTCAATTGTGCTTCGAGCAGTGACATCTCTTAGATCTCTTATCTCTTAGGGTGTCTCAGGCACGGTGCAAAGCTCCATATATATGATGTGTTGTTTAAGTTGTTGGATTACTTATTCCAGTTGGGTCACCTGCTGTGGGAGACGATCTTCCATCTTCACTTCTATTATCGTCACAGAGCGCAGTGCTTTGTGAACTCTTTCCTGTACTTCAAGTTTATCTGCTAGAAACTGGTCCTTGCTCTGTTGTAACTGTGCTTTTTCCTCCTCCCACTTTGCTTGTAAGGTAAGATGCTCATGTTTTGCCTTCCTCCTTTGTTCTCTAAGTGTGCTCTGTTCTTGCACCAAAGCCTGGGTGGCTTGCGTTATGTCTTCTTGAGATCGTCGAAGGCAAGCTTTGACTTTCTCGGTGATATGGTGTAATTGAGTGGGCTCATCGTCTATTCCTAGTATTTCCATTATTAAGGGTGTCGTAGAAACTTCTTGGATAGACCAGAGTGCCTGCTGCACTTCTTTGAGTTCACCCGTGATCCGGTGGAATAGCTCCTCCTTCTTTGCTTCTTTCTTTTTTGCGAGCTCTAGTGAAACATCATTCATTGTGGCAATTAAGAAGTCAAAATCATCTGGGGTAAGGGTAGTTTTAAGCATGGTCTGGGTGGCCTTAACTTTCTTTCAGGATGAGGGATTGGGTGGGGTAGTCTTCATTTTCTTGGAGGGATCTTCCTCGTCTCTAGGTGGAGTAACCTCACCTTTGTTCTACTCAACTTCCATGCCCCCTAGTTATTTGTCATCACCTCCCTTCATAGGTGAGAGTGAAGCAGTCTTTGTGGATGTGTTGTGGATATCTTGAACTTCCACATCCTTCTTAGTCTTGCACAGTCTTGGTGTATCCGGCATAGCTTCAGGGCTATCTACATCGGACATCTCTGCGGGGTCTGTTGCAACAATGAGTTCTGCAGACCATTCCTTGGTAATATCCTCCAAGTCATCTTCTGCCAGCTTGTAATATGACTGGACTTGTTGTTTATGCTCATTTGCGTGCACTATGATGTAGGTGAAGTGATGATCTACGTTGAATTTCATCAAAGGTCTAAACCTATGAAGCGTGTTGGGTGTGATGCACGGTGTACACTGAATGGCATTCTTCAACTGAGTGTAGTAAGCATGGAATACAACATTGGACTGCCATTGTTTGTTCATGTCGTTGGAGTACCACAGCATACAGAACTTTGCGGCCAGTGGTTCAAAGGGTTCAATCTATGAAAAAGTGGCTCCCTCGGGAAATTCCCAAGCGATGAAAGCGATGAGTATGAGCAACCAGCTAAAGTGGAACTTGTACCCTTGGTCCTGCGCTTGTCTGCATTCAAGCTCTAGCTGATTTATAAGGTATTTTTCCCAGTTCATTTGTAGTCCCTCCGCACGCTTCCCTTCGAGGTCGACTACAAATCTAGTCACCTGTGTAGGTCTATTTTTTCGGACTAACTTCCCTACGATCAGCTGGAAACCAAAGTGCATTGTTGCATTCTCAATGGAGGCTACCTTGTAACCTTGCGTGCCTTTCTCCAGATCGCCATATGTGTCTTTTATTCATTGAGAGAGAGCATGATCTGTGGTCTTTCCAGGGTAAAATTCCTACGAGTCAGGGCCCTGCATGCTTAGCCCATTGATCCAATTGATCATAATCAGATCCACAGTGATACGGTGGTCCAACCATAGGTATCCTCCATGGTAGCAGGACAACAACAGTCTAATGCATACATTTACTTCTTGATGCCTCCCAAAATGTGGAATCTTCATTACATTGAGGAGGGTTGACTGCACAAGGTTATGGTTCCATTGTTGCGGTACAATCTTGGGGTTCTTTCCTTTTGTAATATTCAAGTAGTTGTGTGGGGCTAGCATACTGTAAACCCTGCGATCTCCAAGGTTAAAATCACTAAATTTCAGTGTGGTGAGCTTCTCCTGGTCAACATGAACTGCGCGCACCCCTTTCGGGAGGTACGCAGTGACTATAGCATAGTCAAAGTCTCTAGGTATAGTGTCTCGACTCACTATTCTGCTTAGTGGTGGAATATATTTAGGCAAGATGCATGGGATCATCTTCACAGTGGAGAAATCGTTTCCGAGCTTAGATCGTATTTCCGAAGGCGGTCGAGATGGTCATGCTTGAGCAGTGGAGGGGGAAGCTGGCAGTGTGCCTGAGGACGATGCCTATACACCTGTAGACATTCCATGTTCTGACATGACTCTCTCAGTCATTAAATCAATTAGAACTTCTTCAACAATTTTCTAAGCAGCACTGAGCTCGTCCGATATACAAACTTGGGTCAGTTGGCTTGGGTGAAAAAGGAATTTAGAGACTACAGTGAATAGTAAGGAAATGATCTCAGGGTAAGTAAATATCAGGGTTCGCGCTCAAATTCTCAATTAGAAAAAAGTATTCTCGGTGCGTGGCGGGATCGGTTAAGTAGGCAATCTCAGCAACGGTCTTCTTACAACAGACATGGGGCCTTCATTAACTTTGTTCTATCTGTTCTAGTGCTATCCAATGATCTAGTGGTAACCCATAACTGCTTTTTGATCCATTCAGAGTGGCGGTCGAATGGGTATATCGGTTCCAACGACTATATTTCTTCGTCATGGCGAAGTACTCTATGTTGTTGTTCGGATATCTTGGCGAAGCTCCAATTCTGCAATTCTTCTTGCCGTGCAGTGTCCTCTAGAACCTCTTGTAATCTTACAGTATTAGCCCTTTTCTTTCTTAACTTCCTAGCCTTCTTCCCAGTGAGCTTCATCTCATTAATGATTTTACCATTCTGATGTTTATCTTCTGTGGTCTTAGTTACTTCGCATTGTTGAAAGTATTTCGTAGGGTTCCTTGATAATACTTCTTTTGTATCAAAAATAGGTAACTCGATCTTGTTCAGATCCTCAAGTGTTCTCTTAGCTTTGACATCGGAGTTGCTAATATTAAATATATGTGATCTTCTCTTTTGTTATTCAATCAAGTGCACGATTCTTCTGGTTATAAAGTCTTTTAACTCTTTCTTCTTCTGTTCAAAAAAAATTTCTTCCTCTTTTCATCTAGTTTGTTCTCTATCAATCCAAGGTTTTCCTATGAGCATGGTAAATAGGATGTTGTCTTCAACAAATTTAATGATCTCAAAGTCTTCCTCTGTCGAAGTTCCATTGACAGTCATAGGTATCCGGGTGAGCCTTCCACATAGGTTTACTAGATTTCCTCTGAAGAAACTTGTTCCTCCTAGGGAAGGGATCACGGCAGGCTTTCCTAAAGCTTCCCAAGTTATTTATGGCATAATGTTCACTTGTGTTTCTTCATCAAGAGTATAGTCAATGTCAAA
>ML825919.1:64541-98432 GCA_009831015.1 Picea engelmannii | reverse complement strand
CCCCATTAACCTTTCATGATATCATTTTCATAAATATATTTGGGTTTCACCTTATTATTTTCCACTTTATTCATTTTTGTATTAAAAGAGAATTTGTGATTAAATATTAGAAAATCGACATGTTTTCATATATATCTAAGAAATGTGTGAGATTTGTAATGTGTAGGAATATGTGAAGGATTAATTCAAAAAGACTTCTTGAATACTTTCTCCACCATTTCAATATTTGAGGATATAATTGAAGCCTATTTAAAGGAGGAGATCGTGGGGAATGGATAACATATCTTATCCAAGATATATGAGAGATATGTGTGAGGATTTGAAGGGATCATATTTTGTAATAATGGGAAATTGGTTGAGAGAAAAGTGGATCTATAATTATGATATGCTTATCTTCTTTTCAAAGATCTCATGTATAAAATAGAGTGCTCTCTCTTCATGAAGGGGGGAGTTGTTATGATGCAGATTGGATTCATGAAAATACTCTTTTTGTAAACCTACTTGTTGAAGATTAATGCAAGTTTGAATTCAATGATCTTGTGTGTGTTTTAGAAGTTAGCATTTTCTGATCTGAACGCTTCCATGTTGGCATCAGCAAGGGCCACCGATCCATCTTGGTAAGCTCATTGTAAATTATTAAGTGTAGATTTTCATTTCATGTACCTGTTATTTTGATTTCATGTTATTTTGTTTTGATTTCACTATTAGAATTTCTTGCAAAGTGTGGCAGTGCAGGAACATTTGGATCTTCATCTTTCACCATACATAATCCTTAATGGATCATCCATCTACACTTATCTTTCTTTTCCATAATTGATTAGGTTAAACCTTGCTAACACATGCACAATCAAGACCTCCATCTCTCACCCTACATGCACCTATAATGTAGTGTTGCAAATGAACAAAGTGTTAATGGTTGTTAGTTTAGTTGCTCCAGAAGATAGAATCAAATTTCATCTTTTCCTTTCATGAGCCATCAATAAACAGGTCCATCACCTGAGAAAGAGCTTTATATCATATGCTTGTTTATGATTTTTTCTTTCTGAATTTTGAAATGTGTGGAGAGTGTTATCTTTGAAGTGTGAAAATAGAGTGTTGAGTTTTGAATGTCTCTTCTTTATGCTATACTCATCAGACATAGATAAACTACATGTTTTCGTCACATATAGTGCATCAACTCTATTGATTACGAATCTCGAATGATAATTTATGTTTGGTAATATATTATGCATATAATTGCACCAACACCCATTTTGAAAAATGAAAGTCATGGAGGACAGGTTGTAACGGAATGGCAGAAAGATGTTATTTCCCAACAAATTTTTGGCAATTGTCACAAGATCTTGAAAAATTATAAGAATCTCGAAACATTGAAGGCCAGTAATACCCTTTTCTGATGATTTTAAAAGCAATAGTTTTAGAAAAAAAGTGGTCACCCACATGAATGACAGAATCTGAAGATCCATGGGTTTCTTGTAACAATTTATGTTCTTCCTCATTATTTACACAACGAAGTGATATACCATCGACAGATCTCCTAAAAAATAAGTCTCCTAAAATGACATATCTGGAAGATTCAAGATGAATCCTTCTCCTTTGATGAGTATGTAAGTTATCTAGACATCTCTGATTTTGCAAGTAATACACCAGATCTTTATACAAGGGATTTTTTAGCTAAAGGAAGGATTTGACTATCAATGTAAAATAGTGCTAACAGAGGGTTATCTTGTTCATCAGTTTCTTCACTTGCTTCAGCATGTTGAGCCAAGTGAAGGGATAAGTCACGTCCCCTAATGGTTTTTGAAGTCATGATGGTTAAATAATGCTTACGGATCTTGGAAAGCCAACGTGCAAGATTCCCTGAAAGATAAGTTTATGAGAGAAAAAAATTGACAGTAGGTAAAGGGACTTTTACCAGTGTGTTCTTACCTAAGATAAAGTGGCGAAATTTCTCCACAGCTTTAACAAGAGAAAAAAAAATATTTTTCAAAATAAGAATATTTGAATTCATCATCTGATAAGCTTTGACTCATGTACGCTACTAGTTTTTCATTATTATAGTCATCACATTGTATGAGGATAGTAGAGACTGCTTCCTCCATGGCATTAGTATATATAATAAACTCTTTTTCAAAATTTGGCTTCTCCAAAATCAGTGCGAGATTGATTGCCTTATTAATCCTTACGAAATAATTTTCAACGTCATTAGTCTAAGAAAAGGAGAGATATTGCTTGAGAATATTGTGAATTCGTTTGACCATTACAACAAAATCATGAACAAACCTATAGAAAAAGTTGATAATTCCCATAAAGACTTGAACCTCCTTTTTGGAAGTTGGGGCAGGAAGGTTTAGAATAGCAGCAATCCTTTCAGGATCTATGCTTATTCCTAAATCAGAGCCAATATTCCCAAGGAGCATGCCCTTAGTAATGCCAAAAATAGACTTAGAAGGATCTAAAGAAATGTTGAATTTCCTGCATCGCATGAGAACCTTTCTAAGATGACAAAAATGATCCAATCGGTTCTTTGAATATACGGTCAAGTCATCAAGATAAATATGAATAATCTTACCGATAAGATCATCAAAAGATATATGCATATCTCTTTGGAAATTTGCACCTACATTACATAATCCAAAATGCATGCGTTTATAAGAAAATGTGCCCCAACGTTTAATGACAATGGTTTTGTATTTATCTGTCCTTTTTAACTTGATCTGATTGTAACCAGAAAACTTGTCAAGTAAGGACATCATCTGTGACCCTACAACTTGCTGCAAAATCATTTCCATATTAGGGAGAGGAAAATGGTATTTTATGCTCACTTTATTTAATGCACGGAAATAAACGCATAGTCAGATCTGACAAGTTGTCTTCTGAATGGGAACCAAATTGGAAACCCACTCGGAATACCTAACAAGGAAAATTATCCCAGCCTTCAAAAAATTTGCCAACTCCTTCCTAATAGTTGCTTCCAGTGCGGGGTTGATGGGTATTTTTTTTTTGCCTAACCAGTTTTATGCCTTCCTTGATATGAATGGCATGTTGTATAAGAGCAGGATCAAAACCACAAAGATCCTCATAAGACCAAGCAAAAACCTCTTGAAATTCATGAAGTAAATCAATGAATTTCAAATTTTATTCATCGGTACATTGGGCACCTATCTTAAAATTCTTTTGGGAATCGAGTGTCCCAATGTTCAAGGAAATTATCTCACCCACTTTCCTTTTTGACTCCTCTTCTTTATGTGTTTCATTTTTTCTTACATCACTCGATGAAAATGAACTTTCTAGAGGAGTCAAGCCCTTCAGAATTTTGTTGTTTTCCATGGATATAATCTCCTTAAGATTATATGGTTCATTTTGTATGAAAGAATATATGATTTCATCACTAGGGAAGACCTTCCATGACTCTACATTGTCAGGGATATGAGGACGATATAAGGAATGAAAAGTACAATCATGTCTTTGTGGCAGAAGTTGTCGAGAAGGAGAGGTTGCAAAAATAGCTAACATGTCATCCATTGAATTCAATTCCCTTTTAACATGAGTGATGTTAAATGATAATAAGTTCGAGATAAGCACCCAAAAAACTTGGGTGTAATGTTTCATCAACTTGTTGCTAGGAAAATATATTTTGTGTACAATGTTTACAACAAGTTTAGAGTCCCCAAAAACTGTAAGGTGACCACAACCTAGATTATAGTCATTTTAAATGCCTAGAAATAATGCTTCAAATTCGGTGACATTGTTTGTGCAAGCAAACTCTAACCTATAAGAAAAGTTGTAAATTTTACCTACGGGTGAGTACAAGATAATGATAGCTCCATTACCTTCATTGGATCCTAAACCATCAAAGTGCATATGCCACATCCCATCCTCTAGGTCAATTTGTTCCAGGTTAGTGTTATCCTCATCTCCAAATATGGAATAGACTCCTAGGTCCTCCTTGACATAATTTACATTAGGTTGTGGAATAATTTCTATATATGGTGAAATTATTCCCTCCCTTAGGACTATGATGTTCTTCCCATTCTGAGGAACGGATAAGTGTGTCCCATCAAGTGAGAGATACCCACATGTCAAAGCTTTTTAGTCTCTTCCGAATATGATTGAATAATTACTTATTGGCATGTCAATTACCTGAATATTAAGGGTTGTCCTTATTTCAGGATGCGCGCACAAAACCAAAATTACATCTTTGATTTCACCTATGGTCAATTGTTGTAAACTATTATAAGACAACATGCTTTTGGAATTTCCATTTGTACAAGACAAGCCTAGATCTTCCATAATAATCTTTGACATTATGCTTGGGCATGAACCACCATCAATTAGACAACAATGGGCTATTTTGTTCATAATATTTACAGAAATGAAAAATGGGGGGTTTTTTACATGGTGTCTAAATCTATTTACACCTACTTTATTTACACTAGAATCCTCTTCTTTTACCTCTTCAGAGAGATTGTCTATGGTGGAAACTTTTACTTCCATGAAATTTTTTATATTCTTTTGTTGATCAAGGACGACAGCCATGTCCAAAAGAGTAGAATCATCCTTGATATTAGCCAATTGGTTGAGAATGTTGTATTTGGAAGAGGGAAGAGGGGAAGGGACTCCTTGACTATTGATATTTTTAGTAGCTTGTACAGTAGCAGCTGACGAAAATGAGCTTGGGCTAGAAGAAGTACAAGGGGGATCATATTTTCCTTTTCAAGCATAGGATTTATTCCTAGTGTTTATGTTCATGACATCCTTTGATTCTACAAAATCTAGAACAACAATGGTAGTTTCAGTCCTTTTTCCAAAGATTTTATCTCTACCACTCTTCTTTACCTCACAAGTACTTTCCTCGTGATGTTCCTCATAAAATTCACACCAACTGTGAGGTATGATGGCTTTGGGCTGAAAATTGTTTTCATTCGGATTCCTAAAAGGTGGTAAAGAAGAAAATGAGACCCTGGGATTAAGTGAAGGGACATTTCCTTTTCTCTCATACACTATCATTCGGTTATTCATATCTTGTACAAGATGTAAGAGGGCAGACATGTTTGTTTTTTTAATTGAGTCTCCCTTGGGAAGAACTGTTCTTTCCAATTTTTCTTCATACTCTAGACAAGTATGCAGAGTGGAACCAATATTTTCAATAGATTTTTCTTCAAGCCTATGACGATAAGAGGAAGGTAGAGAATTATAGTAATGCATAAAAGTGTCTTGGTTCTAGGGGAGAATAATTTCGGGAATTTGGTTATATAACTTGGTGAAACGTAAGTTGAAAGACTTGATAGTCTCGACATCTTTGTATGCAATGTTATTGTATTCTCGTAATTATTCGCCTGGGCTCTTAGACTGCCCATAAGTAGATTTGAACCAGTAAAATAACTCTTCCTAAGTGGAAAGAATCTTGGCATGGAGATCAAATAAATCTGTTGTTTCTTTCCCTTCAAGGGAGTTAACAAATAAGCACATACAAGTATCATTGTCATTAGCTCCTATATTGTGATAGGCATTAGAGAATGCCACCAAGTGTTCATTTGTAGTGACTATGTTATTTCCTGAAAACCTAGGGAGATGTTCTTTTAATTTTGGAAGTGGACGAGTAGCAGGTGCTAGGTTGAAAGGAGAGGATACATGCCACGAGGTAGTAGTATCATCCTCTTTGAATTGAAAGAGCCCATATTTATTAATGACCTTGGCAGGGTTAGTAGTTGATTGGACTGGAATTTGATGGATATACAAGCTACCAATCACTGATGAGGTTGAAGGTTGAGATGAAGAAGCACCTTTAGTGACACCAGAGCTACCCACAGATGCCATTTTGTGAATGATGGGTAAGGGAGAGAAAGATGAACTAGTTGAATCAGACAAAGTTTTCCTTAGAGTACCTTGTTGGGTTGACAAAACAATGTTTCTTCTTCCTATTTCAGCAATAAGGGTGATTTCAAAAGATAAACGTCTTCTTCTCATAGAGATGCGAGGGTTTAAGGATATGAAAAGAAGATCAAAACTTTAGGAAAAATAAAGCTATAGTTGATTCCAAGGCTAGATTTTCCAGGCCTCCCAATGTTTCCAAATACTTATGTCTTGTTCAATTATTGCCCACGAGCGTTCAAGCTCATCTCGGGTGTTAGCACTTTCTAAGATGGTATTGAATAAATTTAAAGAAATGTTGGTTTGGTCTTTAAGACCGGGCTCAATATTGGGATGCCTTGTAACAGGTACTGTCATGAAGGAAAGAAAAAAGTCAAAGAATCAAAAGCAGAAATATTCAATGATAATCACGAATACAAACAACCAGAGAGATATGAAATATATCCCCAGTATAGTCGCCAAAATAAATCTTTAGGAAAAGATATGAATTATCTTACTCAATAATTTTTTAATCTTTCCTGGCTAGGACAAGATAGTCGGGAATGTCACCCTTTATTTTATAGCCTCAAAAATATTTTCCCAATCCAAAAGTATTAATTACAAGGATTTAGGTTGACCTATTAATGAAAAGAATGTTGCAAAATAACATAAAAAATTATATAAGTTTATGAAAAGTATACAGATTATAGAAAGTAAATATGGAGATAAAAAAGAAAAAGTAACCAAGTCACAAATACACACAAATGAGAAAGAATAGAAATCTGATTTATTCCATTTCGAGATATCAAAAGTGTTTTTCTCTTTACAAAACCCCTGTGAGGGCATGGACCAAATTCTAATTTAGAGATACCCGATGAACACCATACAAAAGGACTCTTACAAGAAGTAAAAACTAAAATTTATAATATGGATCAGCTTGCCACAGACTGTTTCCATGCAAAATATCATTTATCAGCTATGAAATTTAATCCACAAATAGACAAGAATACATAGACTATCAAGGATGGATCAACACCTCTAAAACAAGCATCTGAATGATTTGGTTCAGTTTTGAACCTTGTTGTCTACAATAGGACCCTGCTATCAAAAATAGAATTAGTCTTTGAATAAACTCAAGAATGAATGAAAATTGAACTATCTCATGAAATCAAAAGAGAAAACCTTGGTATTTCTTTCTCCTTCTATTCCCCTTTATTTCTTCTTCTCATTTAGTTTTCATGCCTTCCAAATAAGTTGAAGTAGTTCAACTACTTTCTTTAGTTAAGTTAGTTTGACATAACTAATTTAGTTTAGGAGAAATAAATAATAATAATAATAGTTAAGGGTATTTAATTAATAATAACTAGGTAGGTCGTACCCCTTGTGACTCATGTCTTTTCTTCTTTTCAAATTGTAAAATATAACAAAAATGGATAATCATTTCAACACATGCCACCCTTGTAAATCCCTTAGATACCTTCAAAATTGAATATTTAAATATCAGAAATAATTTAAATCATGTCCAAAAATATAATAATATCCACATAATCCACATAATCCAAAACAAATCTTGTTTTCCAAACTTTATGCAGACCATCAACACTATCTCTATCAACCCGATCATAAAAACACATAAATTAAAAGCCATACTTTCCATTCTGAGAGGCAAGTTTTATTTTATCATTGTTGTCCCCCTTTGATTTCCTGCCAGTATCATGTGGTTGATTTGAACCTTGAGGTTGTATTTACCCGATTACATGGGAACAATCATCCTTCAAATGCATACGGGAGGACACGGATTTTGAGGAGTCATTTTAAGGGGAGGAAGGGGGGGAAGCAACTTTATTTACATATTTCTTGTTGTCTTCCAAAAAATAATTCATATGCCCAGAAATACTCAATTACAACATCCTTTGCACCCATATAAACTCCATATAACAACCCTAAAAAACATCATGGCCATTGATATGATAATATAATAACCATTTGAGCCACAACCATTCATATTCCAATGTTAAATATCTTTTTTTTTTCATTTAAAAACCAATAGAATATGCAAAGTATTTACCACCATTTGTTCATTATTAAAACACTATTTGACACGATCAAACTGGGCATTAAAACTATTAATTGGGCCCCAATCCATTCACACACATGTGTATTTCAAATATAATCAACATAAGTATTGATTTGAATAGTATTCAACAAATAACATGCAACTTTGAGTCCAAGCTTCACATAAATCAGCATGTACATAACTCTTCAAAAATTGCTAAACGAAGGAAAGAACTAAAACGTGCTCAATCGACCAAGCACACACAGTGCTTAATTGCCCTTGAATGGATTGAAATGATATCGAGATCTTATTTATGGTTTAAGCATAGCAAATGGGAGTAAGAAAAAATGGCTCAATCAAAGGAATAAGTCTTCAAAAAATGCAGACATCTCATGCCTTTTAAAATTTACCACAGGCATATAACAAGTAACCATAATCTCTATTGTGAGGGTTACCAAATGATAGTCAGCCACCTCTAACAGGGAACAAAAAGAAGAAAAATATTAAACAACATTGTAAACTAAGTGTCCAAGAACAAACACGTGCCCTGCCAAAAGAATGTATAATGCTTCCATTTAACTTATGGGTGATGTTAAACCCAATTGTGCAATTATTTCCAGACAATAGTGTGAGTGAGGGAAACACTATGATATCTAACTGTTGGCATAGGGGAAGACCAAGGGACTAGCTCCAAGAGTGCACCAACAATCCCTAACTACTGGCCCTTTCGGCAGCACCTGCGAAGTAGATGCAGTCTCACCCGAAGCAGCTATGGGGGGGTTGCAGGACAAAGGTGTCTACAAGCAAAGGGATATCAAGTGGATCTAATACAAGAGAAATACAACATTTATATATCACTTTCTAGCTCAGATATACTCCTCACAACTATCTGTCAGATCTAACACAACAATATAATAAAAGTATATCAAATGACAAAGAACACAGCATCAATCACGCACAACACAAGATATACGTGGTTCACCCTCTCTCTAGGGCTACGTCCACATAAATGTGCTTTATAATATATTAAGATGAAGCATACAGTTCTTGTCTACGCTCTCAGCTAGTATATCTTCTTTCTTCTCCTCTCTGTCTCTCCCCTTCCTGCGCACCCAGCTGCAGGACTGATATTTGCACCTAGATAAAAGATCTTACAATACCAGAAAGCTCTACACTTATCACTTCTCTCTCACACAAAAATAATCACTCACGCCAATAAGAAAACTAGAATGAACAATACCAACAACAACAAAAACCCAACCCAGGTCCTTTATACATCTATTTGTATATTACAATAGTTCTCGGATAGCCTTAGGATGAAACCTAAGTGTCAAAACCCTATATGACAAAACCCTTGGTGTCTAAAACCCTAGGTCAACTTGACCCATGTTTTTAGGGCTTTGCCAGTCAGTCTTTCCTTCCTTCTTGCATGGTGCTCCAAAGCATCCAACGGTGGATTTTTCTTCTTGTTGAGTTTTCCACGATCCTTCTTCCTTTCTTATATTGCATCCTCGATCTCCTTGTCCAACGACTTGCTTTCTCTTAATTCGCTCTGTCTTTTATGCTCTTTTGTTCACTTTGACCTAGTATCAGTCATTGTGTCTTCCACACAGTTCATGTTTTGCCTTTTCTGCCTTCTTCTTCTCTTACTTCCATACCCAAGGGCCAACATGCCCCCAACACTCACCTGTGACTCATCCTGAGGCACTTCAGATTTGAACTTCTTGTTTTTCTTCGACTTCGGACTGTGCAAGGAAGCCTTTACTTTCAGCTCTATGCCTCCTTTCATTCCTTGTGCAGACTGTCTTTGCTGTGTCCGGTACCCAGTTTCAACTGCACCTGGTACCTAGACCCTTTTCCCCTTGCTTTTACTGAGAGCTATGAGGCAGTTGGTTGCCATAGTACAACTTCATCCAGCTCCCATTCACCAGACCTTCCTTCCATTCTCCATTCAAAGTCTTCAACTACGCAAATCCTCCTTCTGTAACATAGGAAACCTCATATGGCCCAAGCCAATGAATTCTAAACTTTCCTGGATGATTCATGAACTTACTGTCATATACCAATACCAGATCACCTTGCTTAAATTCCTTCTTCTTGATGTGTCTCTCGTGGTAGGCCTTCTCTCTTTTCTTTTGTACTTGTTGATGGAATCCTGCAATGAATCTATCTTCTTCTAGTTCTATCAACTGCATGAGCCTCTCTTGCACAATGCCAATGTCATCCATATCTGTAAAGGTAATGATTCTTAGGCTTGGTACCAAATATTCCATTGGGACAACAGCTTCGAGACCATAAACTAGTTTGAATGGAGTTTGCATTGTTATCTTCTTGCAAGTAGTTGTATAGGCCCATAGTACTGTTGGTACGCTTAAATCCCAGTCATCCCTGTTCAGAATGAAAATCTTTGATAGCGTCGTCTCCAAGATATTGTTGAATGCTTCAATTGTCCCATTCGCTTGTGGATGGTAAGGCGTGCTCTTCTGATGATGGACTGCAAATTCCTCGGTCAAGGCTTCAACAGACTTATTGATGAAGTGTGTGCCTTGATTGCTCATAAGGATATTTGGGCATCCAAACCTGGTTATGATGTCATCAAATATGAAGTGAGCATTTGTAGTTGCACTATAGTCCTTAACTTCTCTTGCTTCAGCCCATGTGGTCAAGTACTTTGTCGTAGTGATTATGTATCCGGCTCTTGTGAGCTTTCTTGGTGGGTTTATAGGTCCCACGAAGTCAGTGGTTCATTTCTCAAATTCTTGTAGGGTCAGTTGTGGTTCTAAAGTCATTTCATCTCTTATGGATGATTTCCCGACTCATTGGCATGCATCACAATCTCTATAATAGTCCTTAGCATCTCTGTGTAGGGTAGGCCACCAGAGGCCAGCTCTAAGAACCTTTTGCGTTGTTTTTTTCCCTACATAGTGTCCTCTTGTGATGCCTCCATGTGCTTCGGCGAGGATCAAAAGTCTCTCTGTCTCCATAACACACCTCCTCAATATCTCATCAGGTCCCATATTATATAGTTGTCCATCTATAAGTGAAAATTCTGCAGTGCGAACGACTAGTTGTTTCTTCTAGGTGATTGTATACTCACTAGGTGTCATTCCTGTGGATAGGAAGTGGACTATCTCTGTGAAGTGATCATCAATCTTTCTAATGGCCAGCAGTTGTGCATCCGACAGTGTATCCTCCAAGATGGTAGGCTCTTTTCCATGTTCCAACCTCGACAAGTGGTCAGGACCTTTGTTCATTCTTCCTGGCTTAACCATGATCTCAAAATCATATTCCTGAAATAGAAGAATCCATATGCATATTCTCCCCCCCAATACTGGCTTGTTGACTAGGTATTTCAATGCAAAGTGACCAGTGAACATTTTAAAATGTCCTCCCAACAAGTAGTGGTGAAACATTTGCAGCACATACACCATGGCTAACCCTTCTCTCTCAGTGGTGGTGTAATTAATCTCAGTTGTTGATAGCTTTCTGCTAGCAAAGGCTAACGGGTGGTCGATGTCTCCTGTTACCGGTTGTGCTAACACAACTCCTAATGAAATATAAGATGCATCGACATGCACATGAAATTCCTTCTTCAATCTGGGAAATCCAGAATAGGCACAATAACCATTTTATGTTTCAGCGTCTCGAAGCTCTACTGGAATTCTTTTGTCCAATGAAACTGACAGTCTTTCTTCAAAGCTTCTCCATGGGTGTTGTAATTTGTGCATAGATTTTAATGAATTTCCTATAATATCTAATATGTCCCATCACAGTACACAGTTGTTTGACTGAAATAGGAGGGGGCAGATCAACTATAATGGCAATTTTATATGGGTCTACCAGCAATCCTTGCTTACACACAATATGACCTAGCAGCACTCCAAAGGGAGAAAAGAATATGCACTTCTTCAGGTTCAAGGAAATATGACATTGCCTGCACTTGTCCAACATTAGCCTTAGACATTCAATATGATTTTTTAATAAACTAAAAATAGTCCAATCATCGAAGTATGCTTCAAGAAATTTATGTAGAAACTCTTTAAACGCTTCGACCACCACCCTAGAAAATATGGTTGGAGAATTATTCAATCCAAATGGCATCACTTTATACTGGTAGGATCCCCATTCTGTTGCAAATGTGTTCATATGGCGATCTTCCTTGGCAATCCTAATCTGATGGTATCCTGAAAATCCATCTGTAAAAGAATATACCCCCTAGCCTCCTACATTATCTAACACTTTGTCAGTGAATGGCGTAGGGAAGGGGTCATGCAAACAAGAATCATTCATCTTCCTGATATCTACGGAGATCTTGATCTCTCCTGTCTTCTTGTCTTGTACCATCATAGGGATAATACACTATGACTCTTCAACAGGTTCTATAATCCCGACTTCTAGCATTCTGTCAAGTTCAATCTTCACTTTCTCCTTATATTTAGGGTTCAACCTGTAGGGTCTTTGTTTGACTGGTATTTCATATGGTTTCAAAGGGATCCTCATCTCTCCCATAGGCCCCTTAATGCCCTTCATATCAGTGAACTTGGTTGGAAACAAGTCCTGATATTCATTCAGTAACTCTGTGATTTTTTCAATAGTGGCAACATACCAATAGTCTCCAACATTGGCAAGCTTTAGTGTTTTCTCTATTCCAATATTTACTTTCTTGATCTTGATCGGATTTCCAATGAAAGGTAGTTCAACTCCTTGTCCTTCTATGTCTCGCTAGCCTTCTGTTTTGGCGATGTTTACCTTCCTAGGATCATCATTTTCATCGCATTGATATTGTAACAGCCTTGCAATTTCTATAGGGGCGTAGTCTATTCATCCTCTTCTTGTTCTAAAGGGAGGCTAGATGATTCCTTAAACACTTTCTGTCATACAATATGTAACACTTGGTCTACTGAAGGATATTGACTTTCGAGTGAGAAGGTAGTTATAAAACTCTAGGTCATACCTTCCTAATCTGCAGTGATGAGACGCAGTTCTGCTTGAAGGTACCAATTGATAGGGATTGTGTCCAGCGTGTTAATGAATTTGTGCACCCACTGCTCTTGAGGAATGTTGCTCCAGGATTCATTGCATCTTCGCACATGATCTTTCAGGTAGCTTTGACTTATGTATCTAACTTTGCATCTTTCTACTTTCTCTGAGAACCGCGCTATCATCAAAGTAAGACATTGTACCCAGTCTTTAATGTTGCTTTTGTGTGTCCCCCACCATCTCACTGTAGTTGATTTCAGGGCCTCATCCATTTCCAACAATATTTGTTGTGTTGGTACAATTTCTTCAAATTTCACCAAGAATGCTTCTAAATGATTCAAACCGTCAAAGGTGGGAAATTTACTTACTGTTGTGTCGATCCAGCGAACTTCTCGAGTTAATCTAGAACATCTCCTTGTAGATACTTCATACATTTTGTTCTGCCAGTTCTCCAGTTCTTCTTCTGAATATGATGAACATGCATTGTCACTTCTCCATCTTAGGTTCCCATCGACCATAGGATTAATGTAATCTTGTTGTCGGGTTGTTACTTTGTATATGTTTTCGAGTTCATATATGCAGTCTTCTTCTCTGATAGGTTCTGTGTATCACTGACCTTCATTGGGATACAAGGGTGCAATGACCCTAAGTCCCTCTCCTTCAAATGTCATTCATCTTTTCTTTAAATCAACCACAGTGGAATTATTGAAATCCCAATCAATTCCTAACAGCGCAGGGTAAGGACAACTATCATCAACTATCTCAATCACCTCAAAATCTGCAAATGTATTTACTCCATCGATGTCCATAGGGACATGTTCCAATATTTCAAATATGCTTACATCTTGTTTATTAGCCATCTTAAGCCTGATAGGGGAATATATCAACTTAGGTTTTCCCATCATTGCCCAAGTCTGCTTCGTCATGACATTGACTTCTGACCCCAAGTCAAGGACCACATAGTCTATATCATACTCTCCAATTTTAGCATTCAAGTGTAATTCCTTATTTTTCCTTCTCCTTTTAGAGACTTAGTGTACTACCCTATTCAGTAGGGGGGTATATCTTTCCTAACTCATATTGTCTAATTAAATTTTGTAGCTCTTATACAACGCTTTCATCCTGAATCAACTTAATACAAGTATATAAGAATTCCATGATCTTGCTTACCTCTTTTCCTTCTTTTGGCAGAGAAGACTGATCTAATTCCAGAGGCATTCCACATTCTCTTAATTTTGGTCGTGTCTTTGATGAAGAACCTTGATCTCCCCTAAATTATTTTCTTGCCTTCTCAAACAATTATTTTTCTTTCTTTGCATCAAAAGTTTATGTCTTCTCTGCAGCTTTCCTGATGCCTGATTCTTCTCTATTTTTTCCTTGGTTCATTATGTATTCTCCTATAACAATGCCTCCTCTAGTGATAACAATGAATCTAGGGTCTTCTCCATGAGGTACATCATATATCAGTTGCACTTGCAGGTTCTGTTGAGGTCCTCGTCTCTCCTGAAGTTTGGCTAACAGCACAGGACAATCTTCTATAACATGTTCAAATGAATTGCATTAGATGCAAGTCGTACAAGGGTTATGACAGTCCCTTGCTAAATTTCCTGGTTGCACGTAGATGTAACATATGATCTATCCTTGACCTCAACCCATACCTCCTCCTCGTCCTCTTCCTTTGAATCCACTGCGAGGGTTGAAGTTTCCTCTTCCTGGGGAATTATACTGTGTCATGTTTCCTTCTTGTTGTACTTCACCTTGAATCTTGTATATGTCTCTGGACCTTTCATGCATGAGGTCATAAACCCTACAATCCTGATCATCATGCCCCACCGACTTGCAGAACATGCAATAAAAATTTGTGGGTGTCTGAACATATTTTTTCATGTAATATAACTCACCATGGCGATGTTTATTTCTACATACCTCGCACCAGGGTAGGGTGAATTTCTTCAAGGGACTCGAAGCTCCAGAGGCCAAGTATTCATGAAATAAGGGAAGTGTTCCTTGTCATGGCCTTCTGATTTTCATCTGACACACCATATGTCTTCTCTTTTATCTTTTCCCTTGTCTTTCTTCATATCTTCTACCTGCAGAGACAAACTAGTTAGTTGACTCAAGATTTGACTCATACCTGAGTTGGATTCTCCCATAGGGGTTGATTCTAAATTCATGGCGATCTCTAGCACCTCAGACTGCGAAGCAATCTTCTGTTGCATCAGATGGACTTTTATGTGTGGTAAAAGGGCAGCAATGAACCATTCCTTTTTTTTCTCATCTAGAATATGAAAAGTCAATCAGCCTGTTAAGGTCTTGAATCTCTGATTGAACTCCCAAACATGTTCAACTACTTTCTTCTTGACCTCTTTCAGCTCTGTAATACATTGTGACTCTGACTTTCGTTTCTTGAACTTTGCAATCAATGCATTCTTAATCTCATTCAATGGCTTAGGCTATGCAAGTCCTTGGACAGGCTTCATGTACTAACTTAGTGCACGATCTCCTAGGGTAGTACTAAACTGAGATCTTTTAACAGCTTCGTAAGTGGCATTCTTAATATTCCATACGGCTTCACATAGGAACCAGTGTTTATCAGGATCTTCAGATCCATCTCCCCTAAATATTGGGAGCCTCATCTCACCTTCCATAGAGCTTCCTAGGTTTCTTGTCTGAGTATATGTTGAACTGCTAGTAATAGTACTCTATGGACTCTGGTGACTCTGACTGTTCTGATTGCTTAGTGTTGTTGAAAAAACAGGAGGAGTAATAGTACTTACTTCAATGGTCTGTGCAGTTCTTTAAGATTCTAGTTCTTCCCGGTGAGGTTCTTCAGCTTCCCCTTCCTCTTCCCTAGCAGGTTCTAAAAGATATTTATCCATCAAATCTACCTCTTCTCCACTATAGAAACCCTCGTCCCCGTAGTTCTCCTTAAACAGATTCGCAAGAGGAACTTCTCTGAACTCTCTCCCACTACACGTATGTCCAGACTCTGTGTCGTTGTCGCTGTCTGAGTTATTGAACATTAGCCTTTTCGAATCCGACCAACTACTATATCTTCAAGATGTTCTTCTCATGCAATAGTATCTTGATTCTCAACTTTAGAAAGTGTAAAAATTTTCCTTTGGGTCCCTGAAAGAAATACCTCTCGGCTTGGCTATATGACTCTACTTTGTCAGCAACAAACTCGGTGATGTACCCTCCAATGGTGCTATCAAACTAGTGATCTACCACTTGTAACACAACGTTATCAACTCTCTTGACCTTATTGACCAGCGTCGACGTCCAAACCACAGGAGGTCTAGATATTATCTCAAAATGGGTATCTTCTAACCTAGATAACCACTCGTATATCTCCTTATGAATCCCTCCAAATAAAATCTCGTGTATATCAGTAAAGATATTCCTTCCTAACCAGTCTATTATGCTAAGATTAGGGTTCTTGTTCTGGGCTTCAGCGAAGTCCTTTTCTTGATCCTCTATCCACTTCTGAATCTATGTCTTTGATGGAAACCACCTTGACATTCCCTCAAGAATATTCATGTCCCAGAAATGGAACCATTTGTTGGCACAGGGGCAGACCCAGGATTCAGCTCCAAGAGCACACCAACAAGCCCTGACTACAGGCCCTTTTGGCAGTACCTGAGAGGAAGATGTAGTCTCACCTGAAGAAGCTATGGGGGTCTTGTAGAACAAAGGTGTCTGCCCAGGAGTATACACCTTCAAAAGCACAGTCCATCGGTGCTACACCTCCCTCTCTGGTTCTCAGCAACAGGCCAGATCAGGAAGTCTAAGAGCCCGAAGCTGGTGCTGGACACTCTCTGGAAGAAACCACTTCCCAACAAACTCTCTCACCTAGAGAGAGTTGCTCACAGGCCTGACAACCTGCCTCTTCCAACAACAATCACCTCCCTCACCTAGAGAGAGGTTACACATAGGCTAAGCATGGACTTACACTGGCCAGTAAGCCATGCGCAGTCTAGCACTGCGTGGCCACAACAGTCAACTGGATATACAGTCACGGGCTTCCCAAACAGGTTCAGCAATAACGAAATAGACTCACGGTTATGGTTTTCTCAGGGACGCGTGACCAACAATCCACGCAGGGTTTGACACGGGCTCGATGGTTCAGAACAGAGAATGTATCGGCTTTCCCAGAAATCAACACAGGTTATTCCCCGAAATCAACACATAGACTTCTCCCCTGATTTCAGAATGGCACGAGGTCTCTTGCAGGGGTCGGACAGGACGTACGGTTAAGAAGATTCATGGGGACTCTTCCAGAGGTTGGACGGGTTCACGCTCAGACGATCGATGGTGGAATGGAGGAGGAACCCCCTTCACGGCTCAACTCAGCAGTTTTATCTACATGTGCTTGGGTTGACACTTGTCACCCATGAAACTGCATCCATTCCATCATCATGCATTCCTCCCCATTTGGAAGTCACTTGTCATTCCAAAATAAATTAGGATAAAACATATTATTCACATGGTCTTCCTTGGAATAATATTAAAATATTATTCCCCAAGGATTTAAGCCCCTAGGCTTAGCCTCTAGGCTCAACACTTAGCCCCTCTTACCACCTTCTAGCCCCTAATCCCTTGCCCACTCTGTGGAAGCTTAGTCCTCCATCACTCATTCATCGTGTCAGCGTGCACGCAGCGGTGTTTATATTTTTATTAATGTGCTGCATACATACAGGTACAAAAAGCAGGCTCTTGGCCTTCAACCCTTAGGCTCTCTGGCCTAACAATCACATAAGCCCACCGGCTTATATAAACTTGGCTCACCGGCCTATAAAACATATTTACAATTCATTTCATAATCCATATTTACAATAGGGCTCAGCCTTGGGGACATTACAATCCCCCTCCCCTTATTTATGCACTATCCTCAGTGCAACTTTACACAGCTTCTGCAAGTTTTTCAAAATTTTCAAAAAGATGCGGGTACTCTGCCCACATAACATCTTCATGCTCCCATGTCGTGTCCTCAGGACCGTACCAGGTCCACTGGACCTTTACAATATTTATAGCTCGATTCCAGAGCTATTTTATTTTCCTGTCCAATATGCGCACAGGATGCACTTGCAGGACACCTTCTGGTTCCACTTGAATCACATTCCAGTCGATAACATGATTAGCTTCAGGTATATATTTCTTAAGCAATGAAACATGAAACATATTATGTACATTCATAGATGCCGGTAATGCAAGCATGTATGCAACTGGCCCAATCCTTTCCAGGATTTCAAATGGCCCACAAAATCTTGTTGCCAACTTGGCGCAACTTCCCAGCTTCAGGGAACTCCTATTAGTTTTCACTTTTAGGAAAACATGATCACCCACTTTGAATTCTCTATGGGTTCTGTTCTTATCAGCATAACGTTTCTGCCTTTCCCGGGCATCTTTCAAATTCTGTTTAATTTTTATCATTTGGTCCTCCATCTCCTTGAGCAACTCTAGCCCAACTACTGCTCTGTCAGCTGGATTATCCCAGCTCATTGGAGTGTTGCACTTTCTTCCATAAAGTGCTTCAAATGGGCTCATCTTCAATGATGCATGATACCCATTATTGTAGGCGAATTCTACCAAATGCAGGTAGTCTTCCCATCTTGATGGTTTGTCCATCACATACATTCTCAGCATGTCCTATATTACTCTGTTCACCCTCTCTGTCTGTCCATCAGACTCGGGATGATACGATGTACTAAAATTCAGATTCGTTCTGAATCCTTTGAACAGTCCTTTCCAGAAATTTGAGGTGAATTTCGGGTCCCTATCAGACACAATCATTTTAGGAATTTCGTGCAAGTGTGCCACTTCTTTTAAGAAGATGTTAGGAACATCTGTTGCCTTGTGAGTGGTTTTCAGTGGAATAAATTGGGAAGCTTTTGTAAGCTTGTCCACCACAACCATGATCGAATCATGCTGCTTGCTTGTTTTGGGAAATCTTGTAATAAAATCCATGGTCACCACTTCCCACTTCCATTCAGGAATGGGTAAAGGCTGCAGCAACCCTGTTGGGTGCCTATGCTCAGCCTTAAAATTTTGGCATTCCATACATCTAGCGATGTATTCAGCGATCTCCCTCTTCAAACCCGGCCAAAAGTAATGTCTTTTGACTACTGCCATAGTCTTTTGATATCCAGGGTGTCCAACATATGTCACATTATGCATTTCTTTTAGAATCGCAAGTTTCAATTCCCGGACATTGGGTATATACACTCTATTTTTATACAGAAGTATTTTATTAGCTCCCAAGATGTATTTTCCCTCTTTCTGTGGTCTCTCGCTCTATTGTAGCTTTGCTACCAAGTCTCTGTACTGCAAATCTGCATTTGCAGCTTCCAAAATTCTATCTTTAATATCAATCCTGTACATGCTAATGGCTGTAGCATGTAATTCATGCACCTTTCTACTGAGTGCATCAACCACCTTGTTTTCCTTCCCTTTGATATGCTTGATATCAAAATCGTATTCACACAGAAATTCCAGCCACCTACTTTGTCTAGCATTTAAGGTTGGTTGATCAAACAAATATTTCAGACTGTTGTGGTCTGTTCTCAATTTGAATCTCCTTCCCATGAGGTAATGTCTCCATTTCCTCAGGCGTGGACAATTGCTGCCAGCTCCAAATCGTGAGTGGCATAATTCATTTCATGCTCTTTCAGCTTCTTGGACTCATAACAGATTACAAATCCATCTTGGCTGAGAACTCCTCCCAACCCTTCCTTACACGCATCTGTGCACACCATGAAATCCATATTTGGATCTACAATCCTCAAGATTGGAGCGTTGGTTAACAGCTGATTCAATCGCTGGAAATTGTTCTCACACTCTTCATTCCACTGAAACTTTTTCTCCTTCCTTTGCAAGGAAGTGATAGGGTGAGCTATCTTTGAGAATCCTGCGATAAACCTTCTATAATAGCCTGCCAAAGCCATAAAGGATCTAACTTATGCCACATTCCTTAGCGCTGACCATTATCGGATGGCCTCAACCTTCTTAGGATCCACAACGATCCCTTCTTCTGAAATAATGTGCCCCAAGTAATGGATCTGCCTTTGATAAAATGAGCATTTTCTCAATTTGGCATACAGTTGGTGTCCTCTCAACACTTGCAGCACCAGTCTCAGGTGTTGTTCATGCTCTTCCTCTGACTAGGAATACACCAAGATGTCATCCAGGAAGACTATGACAAAATTGTCTAAATAGTCCCTGAATACACCATTCATCAAGCACTTAAAAATAGCAGGTGTGTTTGATAGTCCAAACGACACCACTGTGAACTTGTAATGATCGTACCTTGTTCTAAAAGCGGTCTTGTTGATGTCCTCATCCTTTATTCTTACCTGGTGATATCCTGATCTGAGATCTATCTTTGAAAATATTTCCGCACCCTTCAACTGATTGAAAAGATCGTTGATCCTCGGTAGAGGATACTTCTTCTTGACAGTTACCTTGTTCAACTGTCGTAAATCAATGCACAACCTCAACGTCCCATCCTTCTTCTTCACGAACAGGACCAGGGCACCCCAAGGTGACACACTGGGGAGAATGTACCCCTTCTTTAGAAGCTCTTCAAGCTACAATTGCAACACTTTGAGCTCTGGCGTACTCATTCTATAAGGAGCCTTCGACACTGGAGCTGCTCCAAGCCTCAAATTTATAGAAAAATCGATGTCTCTCTTCAGAGGTAGTCCAGGTACATCCTGAAATACGTCCTTGAACTCTGTGAGTACTTCATGGTCTCCAATCTTTGAGACTTCATCTCTGGATGCTTCCTCCACATGGGCTGCAAATAATTGACAGCCTTTCCTGTAGCACTTCTTCAGCTATATTGTTGAGATTTCTCTAACCACCACAGCTCTGGGAATCCCTTGGATTGTTTTCCAATTCCCTTCCTCATCCAGGCATGTAAACTTCTTGTTACGACAATCCAGAAGGGCATGGTACTAGTCCAACCAGTCCATCCCAATTAAGCAGTCATAAGAGCCTAAAGGAAGAATATTCAATTCAGCCTTAGTGCTCAATCCTTTCATGTCCATAGGACAGGACTTAACCAACTCAGTGACTTTCCTCTTGGTTCTTGTAGCCAACTGCACTAACCAAGACTTTTCATGTTTGCTTCTTGATAAATGCAAACTTTCCACCACTCTAGGATCTACATAACAATGGCTAGCCCCTGAATTGATTAAAATAATAAATGGTTGGTTGTCAATCATACCTTCCACTTCAATCATGTGCGATTGAAATTCATCTTGTTTTTTGTCCAGGGCTACGTAGATCCTTGGCATTCTACTGCCCATGTCCTCCACTATTTCATCTTGTTGAACAGTATGGACAGCTCTTGCTTTTCCATTTTTATGGGGACAATCCCTGTACTTGTGGTTCCCTTTACAGCCCCAACACTGAATGGGCATCTGTCTCTGCCTTTGTTCCCCCACTTCAACCATTCTCAACTCTCTAAAAGATGGTTGTTCTTGAGGATTATTTCTGAAAAAGGGAGGTTTGTTCCCCTTCTACCTCTGTTCCTTCTTAAACTTCCTCTGGTCATCCCAAGCCTTCCAAAAGGTAGGCTTTTCTCTTTGTTGTTCATATAAGAATTTATCCCTTCTTATTGTTTCTTCCATAGTCTTAGGATCATCATACTGAATCTTGTCACCAATGGCAGGTGGCAGTCCACTCAGATACCTCTGAATCTTGACAGCCTCATCCTTGATGAATGGAACATACTTCAGTAGTTCCAAGAAACTTCCTTCGTATTCATCAATGGTCATGCTACCTAGCTTGAGTTCGAAGAACTCCTTCATCTTTCTGTCATAGTATCTTTTAGTCAGGTATTTCTTCTCAAAATACCTCTTGAACTCCTTCCAAGTGATATATTTCTCACTAATGTGCTTCACCTGCACAAACTGATCCCACCACATGGATGCTTTTCCTTTCAATTGATACATCGCAATTCTTCCTTTTGCATGAGAAGAATAATTCTGCAGTTAGAAATATTTCCTCATGCCAAGCAACCAGGTTTCGGCATATTCCTCCTTCTTATGTTCTCCATCGAACCTTGGAGGCTTGATCTTGTTCATATCTCCCTTCAATTCATCCATTCCAGATCTTCGATGTTTTCTAGTAGGGGATGGGCTTGAACTACTGCGTTCTTCCTTATTGGAATGCTTTGGGGAGTGTCAATGATGTCTGCTACTACTCCTCGATCTTCTTTTTCTCTCAGGGGTCCTGCGACTCTGTCTTTCTTGAGTCACTCCCCTTCTCCAATTTCCTTTCTATTCTTTCCAGGCTCTTCAACATTTTTAAGTTGAATTCACCCTACTGATCCCTGACTCTCATGAGCTTTCGGCTATCATCTCGGCGAGATTGAGCATCCTTTTGCAATTCTTCAATGATTTTCATTATATGCCCTTCCTTATCCAATTCTCTTCTGTGCCCAACATTCCTTCCTACCCTTTTGTCCTCTGTTTCGGAGGCAATCTGCACCTCTTCCAATTCCATACTCGGCGTCAGTTTTCGGTTGTCCTGACACTCATTGAAATCTGCACACACAACGTGTAGTCAACCGAAGTTTTCTAGGCCTTAAACCATTAACAAAATCACCATATTCATAAACCAACGTGAGTGAGAAAACGTTTTGACTTCACAAAGTTTTCTGAGCTTTGTCGGCTCTGCAAATTTTGGGACTTCGGGACTTCGGGGTCTTGGTCCATGAGACTCTCATACTTGCTTTTGGGTTTCGAGGTTTTTGTCTATGAGGAGCCAATAGTTAAATCCTCGACGGTTCTTATGTCCTTCAAAAATTTTGGGATTTCGGAACTTTGGGGTTTCGGGTTTTGGGGTTTTTGGTCCCCGGAGGTTCTCGCACTCGCTTCCCTCTTCAACTCCCAACTCCCAAACTTCCAACCTCTCTTCCCCTGGGCCCACAACACAGTTGTCACCAACCCCGGTGGCATGTGGTACGTTCAGAAGGGTCCATGTCACCTTCGGTGATGTCATCGGGTCCCACCATTCTCACTTGTCTTCTCAGCTCACTGGCATGTGGTGCACACCCATGTGTCCACGTCCATTCCAAATGAAATTCAATGGTTAGAACTCTCTCGGATCTACGGCGCAGATCCTTTCGTCATTTTTGGGGGACCCACACAAAGTTTCCCATTCCAGACCCCTCGATGGATGGTCCCGACAAATTTGGGATTTCACGTATCGCGATTTCCATGTTCCTGTGCAACTCGAAAGGGTTTTTAAACCCTGCGCACATTTTTCGGATCTGATGTTCATGAGGGTTCTCCTTTTCGTCGAACATATCCTATGGCTCCAACACTTCTTGTGTGGAGTCCTCTCTCCCTGTGGCCAGATGCCACCCCAGCTATGGTTTCATAACACCGCTACACCTCCTGAGCTTGGTAACACGGTCAGGTAACTCATTGACACTCAGGAGCATTCAAAGGTCCAAAATTGGTCCTCCAAACACAATTTCTCCTCAAACCCTCGGTCCAAAGACCACTCAATTGGCCCATCTAGGCTCAGCATCGAAACCTTGGCTCTGATACCAAATTGTAACACTCTTAGTTACTGTAACGCTCTGATACCAAACTGTAACACTCTCCCTGGTCGTCATCCAACCCCAGTGGTTGGGTAGACGCTACTTTGTGGAACAACATCATTTTATGATTAATTAATAACATGCATTTAAAACAGGTTAAACACATTTAAACTCAAAGTCAGCACAAAAATAATGTTGACATAAATAATCCATGGAATTAACATTCATTCATATGCATAGCAGAATACATGAATAAATATAAATACACAGACATGCAACACATAATTAAAACATCGTCTAGTACTTATCTTTGAAATGGTGGTAATTCCACCAACCACGTGCAGACCTTCCACGAACCTCCCAGCCTTAGACCATGCAACTCATTAAGCTTAGCAGTGGGCCACCCCCGAGATGGGACTAAGCTCCACTCCAAGGCAAGGAATCCTAGGCTAGGCTGAGGTTACAAGGAAAACAACACAGAATGATTGGAAGGATTCTTCACAGGATGCCATCTTATGCCCACTACTCCCGGACTCTCATTCCCTACATGCCTGTTCCGCCTGGGAGTATACACCTTCACAAGCACAATCCATAGGTGCTACACCTCCCTCTCTGGGTCTCAGCAACAGGCCAGATCAGGAAGTCTCAGAGCCTGAAGCTGGTGTTGGATACTCTCTGGAAGAAACCACTTCCCAACAAACTCTCTCACCTGGAGAGAGTTGCTCACAGGCCTGACAACCTGCCTCTTCCAACAACAATCACCTCCCTCGCCTAGAGAGAGGTTACACATAGGCTCAGCACAGACTTACACTAGCCAGTAAGCCAGGTGCAATCCATCACTACGTGGCCACAACAGTCAATTAGGTATACAGTCACGAGCTTCCCAAATAGGTTCAGCAATCACGAAATAGACTCACGGTTATGGTTTTCTCAAGGATGTGTGACTAGCAATCCACGCAAGGGTCAACATAGGCTCGACGGTTCAGAACAGAGAATGTATTGGATTTCCCAGAAATCAACACAGGTTATTCCCCGAAATCAACACACAGACTTTGCCCCTGGTTTCAGAATGGCACGAGGTCTCTTGCAGGGGTCGGATGAGACGTACAGTTCATAAGATGCATGGGGACTCTTCCAGAGGTCGAACGGGTTCACGCTCAAAAGGTCGATGGTGGAATGGAGGAGGAAACCCCTTCACGGCTCAACTCAACAGTTTTATCTGCATGTGCTTGGGTTGACACTTGTCACCCATGAAACTGCATGTGTTCCATCAGCATGCGTTCCTCCCCATTTGGAAGTCACTTTTAATTTGAAAAGAAATTAGGATAAAACATATTATTCACATGGTCTTCCTTGGAATAATATTAAAATATTATTCCCCAAGGATTTAAGCTCCTAGGCTTAGCCTCTAGGCTCAACACTTAGCCCCTCTTCCCACCTTCCAGCCCCTAATCCCTTTCACACTCTATGGAATCTTAGTCCCCCATCACTCATTCATCGTGTCGGCCTGCATGCAGCGGTATTTATATTTTTATTAATGTGTTGCATACATACAGGTGCAAAAAATCAGGCTCTTGGCCTTCAACCCTTATGCTCTTTGGCCTAACAATCACATAATCCCACTGGCTTATATAAACTTGGCTTACCAGCCTATAAAACATATTTGCAATTCATTTCATAAGCCATATTTACAACAGGGCTCGGCCTTGGGGACATTACAGAGTCATAGGCACGGAGGGCCAAGAGACTGAAATGTTTCTTGGAGATAGGAATATCACTAGGATCCTAGTTGGATGGGAGGATAATTTTGTTTCACTTTGGGCAAGAGGAAAAGGTACTTGGATGCATTGACATCTTCCTACTACTCATTAGACTACCTTGCAATAACCAAGGTGGAGGTATTTTCTTTGTATTTTTTTATGTTTATGTTATTCCATTTAAAGAGTAGATAAAATTTGTTTAGATCAAATATCTTACTGCAGATGTATTTAAATGAACAAATATTATTCATAGAATCTCATCGAAAGGTGTTACATTTGGTATCAGAGCTTAGACTTGAACAATAAGACCAAAAAGGAGTGTCATCATTGAGTTGCAAATAGAAAATATGAGAAAAAATAGAATTATTAAAGGAACTCATAAATATTCCATGTGTATATTCCTTTTTGGGTCAACCTATGATAAAAATGCTTAGAAATGTTGTAGTAGCAATAAGATTTAGTAATATCTAGGTAAAATAAGAATAAATGTTGTGGATTTTTCATATTATTTCTTCGATTCATAGGAACAGAGACACAAAATACCATTACAGATCAAAAAATTGTATCTCACTTTTATTATGAATGGATGACATATCTAGTCAATCTTTGCAAGGGAATTACAACACCCTAGAGTGAAATTTAAACAGAATACAAGGAATTGAATGCCTAAATTGTTGTAGCTTCATGTAAATCCCATAAGACTCCTTTAGCTTCCATAATAAAGTATGTTGTTTACCTACAATAACCACATAAATCCAATGGTGATAACCAACAAATGAAGGAGATGCACACACAATCAATGCCCAGTAGAGGAAAATAACAATCAATTCAATTCTAACTACGTAAAATCACTCACACATACTTCAATTCAATAATTTGAGGTTCCTTGTTATTTGATGGATACTTTTCATTGTATGGTGTATAATGTTGAGCAACTGAGAGGGGGGGGGTGAATCAGTTGTTCCCGTGCTTAAACAATTATGCTTCTTTTAAAATATTTACAAGGCACTCAATGATGATCACAATAATGTAGGGAAATAAATAATGGCACATTCAGCATCAGTCACGTATATGAGAAACACAGAGATAGATATTTCCCGAGGAAACCCATACAGGGTAAAAACCTCTTCTTCTTTATATGATAAGTATTATTTACATTCTTTACATTATCATACATATGAGCACCAACTCATTGTGAGGCTACAACCTCTGTTTTTGCAAGCTGCAACTTGTTGAGAGCACCAACTCTCTATTTTCTCTAGCACCCACTAGAAGGTAGCACCAACTCCCTAGTTTCTCTAGCACCAACTAGAAGGAAGCACCAACTCCCTGGTTTCTCTAGCACCAACTAGAAGGAAGCTACAACTCCCTATGTTCAAGCACCCACTTGAACCTCTGAGGACACCAGTCCTCCCTAGCACCTCCCTACCACCCTGGTTTATCAATATGTGTTACTGAAACTTATTACAATGATATAATGTTTAACAACAGCTTACCAGTCTCATCACTGTTCTGCAAGCTTTTCGTTGTTTTGTCTGCCTCACAGTATTCTTGCATGCATCCCTTGCACTTTCTATTCTTCTATCTTTTGTACTCTATGCACCATTCCTCTTCAATGCACCATTTGTCTTCTGTTCCTCCTAGCTGTTGCACTCCACTTTCTTCTTTTCACCTGCATCACTCACAACAGAAACCACATTCTCTTCTTTGTTTTGCATACTTATAGTCTCTGTCCTCTTTCTACATGCTATCTCATCATGCTTTTGCATGCTCCCTCCATCTCAAGTGATCTGTCTAATCATCATCGCAACTCTTCAGCTTCTCTCATCGTTTTTCTCACACATCCATCATCACTAGGTGTTCTGTGGAGATTCCTCAACTTCTCTAGCAGTTGAGACTCTTCGTCTTCTCTGTCATAGACCAGCTCATCCTCTAGCAGAAACCATCATTTGTTTCTAGCAGTTATATTGTGAAGTGCAACAATAGCCCTCCGATTTGATTCAATTTCATCTACACTATTGGATGACATTCATTAGTCTTACATTCATTTCGGCATTTCGCTCTTCGGTATTTCGAGATCACCATGGTGGAAGATTTTAGTACTCTCCATTTCCCGACCCTTGAAACTCCGAAAAGGAGCTAGTCTTCACTAACTCCTCCCCCCATCTTTCCTTGATGTGACCAAAGGTTGCGAACTCTAGCTGAGCCTAATCGTGTTTTTCATTTTGACTTTTTGGCAATTCGGCATTCATGTGATCAAGTCTCTCGACACTCCATGTCATGATCCCCGAAATGGAGCTTGGTTGCTCTAGATCTTTCCTCTATCTATCGTCGATGTGACCAATGGCTGTGACCATAGCTTTATTCAAACACTGCATTTAGCAATTTCGCGTTTTGGCACTTAGGAATTCCTGTGGCGATGTGTTCTTGGTGATCTGTGTCCCGGTATCCGAAGCTCCGAAATGGAGCTTGGTTTCCCTAGCTCCAATCATTTCGGCAATTCGCATTTCGGCCTTTTGCAATTCTTGCGATGAAGAGTCCCATCACTTGACTCTTCCAACTCCCGGTATCCGAAGCTCTGAAATGGAGTCGGATCAACGATCCACACCCTCGATGATTCGACAGTTATTCTCTACCCCGGGACTTCATCCTTCGGGACTTTGGGGGAGTGATAGTGATAAAACTCCTGAAGCAAAAACTCTCGGAGTGAGGTCAGTCTTGCGTCACTCGATGACATGTCGTGACCTGAGTAGCTACCACGTGTCACTCAGAAATGTGAATTCCAGTGGCCTGAAATGCCAAATCAACTTGACACTTGTCGTTGTCTGATCATGCCACGTGTCATGGCCTTCCCCTTCCTAGAACTGTCGGCCCAGATCACTTCGCGATTTCGCATATCGCGATTTCGGGTTTCGCGACTTCAGGACTCCTTATGATGAGAGTCTTTGTCATTTCCATCTCCCGGTATCTGAAATCCCGGTATCCAATGCTCCAAGTGATGCACCTATTTTGGGTTTTCGCATTTCAGCACTTCGGGACTCCTGATGATGTGAGTCTTTGACATCTCCATCTCTCGGTAACTGAAATCCCAGTATCCAACACTCCAAGCGATGCGCCTGTTTCACGATTTTGGGGTTTCACATTTCGCGACTTCGAGACTCCTATTGATGTGAGTCTCTGACATCTCCATCTCCTGGTAACCGAAATCCCGGTATCCAAAACTTCGAGCGATGCGCCTATTTCGCGATTTCAGGGTTTCGCATTTCGGCACTTAGAGACTCCTGATGTTGAGAGTCTCTAACTTCTCCATCTCCTGGTAACTGAAATCGTCCTCCTTTTGGGATTTCATACCCCGCTTCACCTGGGTCGTTAAAGAGCTTGTAGGTTCTCCTGGATCCAACGTCGGTCGGACCTTCGGCTCAGATCTGACATTCATTGGGAATTCCCAATGGGATCCATCGCTGCATACTTTGATCTTGTCGATCTTTCTCTACAGTGTCTACCCAAAATAATACATCACTGTTGTACTTTCCATCAATGACAAGCTGCCTGTAAAACATGCCAATAATCTCCCCCTTTGGCATTGATGGCAACAAAGGCACCCGTACCTGTTCTTTTCTCCCCCTTTGACATCAATGTCAAAGAAAACACACTCCCCCTGAGTTGTTGCAGTATTTTTAGGAGGTATCATATATGCAATTAATACAAGACTCCCCTTAACAGGATGGACTCTCTTAGGTGTGAAATGGGATGACACCCATCTTCTGTCGGAGATATTCAAAAGGGGTATTAGCTAGGGGTTTAGTAAAGATGTCTGCTATTTGTTCTGTGGTTGGAATGTACTGAACCTGAACAACCTGATTGGTGACTTGCTCTCTCAGAAAATGGTATTTTATGGGAATATGCTTGGTCTTGGAGTGGAATACAATATTTTTAGACACATTGATGGCACTAGTGTTATCACAATGAATTGGGATCGGTGCAGCGTATTTTACCTCCAAGTCTACAAGTGTCTGAATCATCCATAATACCTGAGTGCAACAGGTAGCAGTAGCAATGTACTCTACTTCTGTGGTTGATAAAGAAATGGAACCTTTCTTTTTACTAAGCCATGCTACTAATGAGTCACCCAGGAAGAATGCTCCTCCACTGGTGCGTTTTCTCTCATCAACACAGTTTGCCCAAACTGCATTTGAATAAGTAGTTAACTGAAAATTCTGATTTATGGGATACTGCAGACCATAAGTCATTGTTTCTTTCAGATACCTGAATATCCATTTGACAGCTAGTAAATGACTCTGTTTAGGGGAAAACTAATATCTTCCTACCATTCCTATAGCATGCATTATGTCTGGACGAGATGTTGTGATGTACAACAGGCGGCCTATCATTGACCTATATGAACTTTGATCAACATCAGGTGAGTCATCATCCTTGCTTAATTTGCATCCAGTTACCATAGGTGTGCCCGCAGGTTTAGAATATTCCATTTGAAACCTTTTTAACATTTCTCTTAGATATTTTTCTTGAGAAATAAACATCCCTTCAGACCTCTGAGTAATTTGCAGACCAAGAAAAAATGGCAATTCACCTATCATAGACATTTCAAACTCAAACTCCATGGCAGAAGCAAACCATTTTACCAATGAATCCTTATTACATCCGAAGATGATGTCATCTACATAGACCAACACAATGAGCAAATCATCACCCTCTATTTTGATATATAGGTTGTTGTCAACTGTTCCTCTCTTGGACCCTTTGTCTTTAAGATATGTATCCAATCTGTGACACCAGGCACGAGGAGATTGTTTTAATCCATATAAAGCTTTCTTTAGCTTGCATACTAAGTTAGGGTTACCAGACAGTTCGAAACCCTCTGGTTGTTCCATATAGACTTCTTCATTTAAATCTCCATTTAGGAAAGCTGACTTGACATCCATTTGATAGACTTTAAACTTTTTATGACAAGCATAGGCAAGAAATATTATGATAGCTTCCATCCTTTCTACGGGCACAAATGTTTCATCAAAATCCAGTCCTTCTATTTGAGCATAGCCTTTACAGACCAATCTTGCTTTGTTCCTGACAACTTGTCCCTGCTCATTCAACTTGTTCTTAAAGATCCATTTGGAACCAATGATATTTTTACCTTTCGGTCTCTGAACCATCTCCCACGTATTATTTTTCTCAATCTGATCAATTTCATCATTCATTGCTTTAACCCAGTGGTCATCTTTGTTGGCTTCATTAAAATTCTTGGGTTCCAGCATGGATATGAAGGCTATACGAGACTGTTCGGTGTTTTTGATTAGTTTTCTCCTAGTTTGTACACCTTTGTCTTTTTCTCCAATTATCTGACTTGCAGGATGATTCTTTTGAATGATTCTGGAGGAGGAATTTGAAGTTGACTATTGATTTGAGTCTGTCTGAGTGTGTGAGTCTTCATCTAATTCCAAGTCTTCGTTTTCTGATTCTTGGACTTGTTCATCTTTAGCTTTAGCTGTGTCTTCTGTAGAAGACTCATTACTGTACATCTCTCTTGCTGGGATTCCTTCATCAACTTTTACATCAATACAGTCAACCATTTTATGCAGCCTCTTATTATAGCATCTATATCCTTTACTATTTGTAGCATACCCTAAGAAGATACCTTCATCATCCCTGTCATCATATTTGTCGAGGTTCTCATTATTATTCTTTATGTAGCATTTACTCCCAAAGACTTTGAAGTGTTTAATTGAAGCAGGTCTCCCAAACCACAGTTCATAAGGTGTCTTGTCACTTTGTGGTCTGAGGTGAGCTTTGTTAAGAACATGAACTGTTGTGTGTATTTCTTCTACCCAGTAGGTTTGGCCAATGTTCTTCTCATTCATCATTGACCTAGCCATTTCCTGCATTGTTCTGTTTTGCCTCTCAACAACTCCATTTTGTTGTGGAGTTCTTGGGATTGTGTATTCTCTCTTGATCCCATGCTCATCGCAGAATTCCTTGAAGTCTCTTGACATAAACTCTCCTCCCTGGTCTGATCTTACTGCTTTTAACCTCTTGCCTGTTTGAGTCTCAGTTAAAGCCTTAAATATTTTAAACTTCTCAAATGCTTCATCCTTTTCCTTAAGAAAGGAAACCCAAGTAAGTCTAGAGTAATCATCAATAATCAACATGAAGTAGTTTTCTTTCCCTGTGCCTTCCTGTCTTGATGGTCCACATAAATCCATATGAACTAGTTGGAGTGGTTTCTCTATTGAGGTAAAGCTCTTGGACTTAAACTGTGTCCTGTTTTGCTTCCCTACTTGATAGGGTCTACACATTGAATCTTGGGGCTTTGATATTCTCAGAAGATATTTTACTGCTTCGATTTTTTTGAGTTTGATTAAGTGGTCAAAGTTTAGATGTCCAAGTCTCCTATGCCATAACCAACTTTCATCATGTCTTCTTAGATGACATTCTTCTCTATTTTCTTTCAGCACATATACATTATTTTCTGTCCTTATGCCTTTGGCCACCACTTGTCCTGAGGTTACAGATTTTATCTTGCAATCCTTGGACATGAACACCACTTCACATCCTCTGTCACACATTTGACTTACACTGAGCAGATTATGTTTCAGCCCATCTACAAGTAGAACATCTTGGGTTTTTCCTTTTCCATTACTTAAGCTCACCATTCCTTTGCCCTTTATTTTCCCTGGATCATCATTTCCAAAGGTTATGTTTCCTGATTTTCTTTTACTTAAAGATAAATACTTGACTTTGTCTCCCTCCATGTGTTTAGAGCATCCACTGTCTCTATACCAAGGGTTCATTTTTCTTTGAGCAGACAATACTAATCCACACTTGTCACTTTCCTTCTTCTTCCAAAACTTGACATTTTCAGCAGGGGATTTCGAATTTGGTTCATAGTTCCTTAACCGACAATCAATAGATTTATGTCCAAAGTTATGACAGGTGTAGCATTCAATATCATTATTCAATAGATCAAACTTATTGTTGCAGTGTTGTCTACTCATTGAATGTTGATTATTTCTTGGCCTCCTTAGTTGCATGTCCCTAGACTTAATTTGGCAATTTGTAGTCTGTGAAGGATTGTTACTTGGTTGTATCATTCTTTGCTATGGGAAGTATTTATTCCTTTGAAATCTTAATTGCTCATGTCTAAGTCTTAAGGAACAATTTACAACTTTGTGACCATAGTTAGAATAGTAGAAACAATAGCCATGCAAAAATTCTTTGTACCTGGGAAATGGTTGTCTTCTTTGTGCAAATCGATTTCTTCTATGCTGATGACGTCTTTCAGTAGTGAGTGCATTATTTCTTTGTTCTACAGATTCAATTCTGGCATCTTTTTCCTTACTTGTCCTGGGCGGCTGATTGTCTTCCTTTGTTTCTGCAGGTTCGTTGTTGTTATTGGTTGTACATTTGACAAACTTGATAGGTTCTTCATTTCTTGACTTGCCACTACTTGATCCCTCTTCATAACCCAAACTAGTTTTTATCTTTGGATTCCTTTGCTGATTTAGAATGGTGGCTAATCCTTCTGAGGCTTTGATACTTGACAGATTTTGATTATAAAAGGCTTGAAACTTCTCCATCTCTTTCCTAGTTTTCACTACTTCTTGTTCTAATGCTTCACATCTTACCTTCTTTTCTGATAACTGTCGTTTTAGAATGTCTTCGATTTTCTTTTCCTCTTCTAATTCTACTTTTAGTAGGACAAGGTCTTCATCAGGTTCTTTACTGTCTTTCTCGAAGTCTATCAACAATTGTCTTTGCTTTTTGTTCTTGATTCTTAGTCTATCAATCTCTTCCAGTGCACTGATCAGTTCTCCTTCCATGTCAACCACAACTTCTTCTTCATTAACATCACTCCCTATATTGTTATTATCATAATCCATTTTGGCCATAAGTATGAATTCATTTAGTTTATCTTCAATAGATGAGTCATTGTCTTCATCATCTACAGGATCATCATCATTGTTTACACATAGACTTTTCTTCTTAAAGTTATTCTCTTTAAATAAATTTTTGTGTTTGTACTTCTCCTCATCATCACATGTCCGATCCTTTCCTTTGTGGGGACATTTGTTTGCAAAATGACCTATCCTACCACAGTTGAAACATTTGAAAGGCAGTTTACCTTTGTATTTTCCAGATCCCTTCTTCAGTCTTTTCACAAATTTTGCTTCAATTTCATCAGGCTCAGAATCCTCATTCTTGTCTGCCTTAAATGATACTTCTCTGGAGGTGGGCTTATCTTTAACTATTCTCGTTTCATATGCAGTCAATGCTCCTAGAAGTTGATGAAACTCCAAGGTTTTTAGATCATTTAGTTCTTCTATAGCAGAGACCTTCGGATTGAACCTATCTGGGAGAGATCTCAAGATTTTCTGAATTAAAGAAGGTTCCTCAATTGTTTCACCAAGTGCTTCCATTGCATTTACCATTTCTTCTATTCTCAGAAAGTATTTTCCAACAGTTTCATCTTCCTTCATATTCAGTTGTTCAAACTGTATTCTGTAGGTTTGAAGCTTGGCATCCTTTACCTTCTCATTACCTTCATAACTACTAATGAGTTTGTCCCACATTTCTTTGGCAGTTCCTAGGTGCATAACTTTTACGAATTCTGCTTCTGCAAGTCCACTCAAGATAGCATTCATAGCCTTAGCATTGAAGATAAATTCTAGCTT
>ML825919.1:53647-64441 GCA_009831015.1 Picea engelmannii | reverse complement strand
TTCTCATTACCTTCATAACTACTAATGAGTTTGTCCCACATTTCTTTGGCAGTTCCTAGGTGCATAACTTTTACGAATTCTGCTTCTGCAAGTCCACTCAAGATAGCATTCATAGCCTTAGCATTGAAGATAAATTCTAGCTTGTCATCCTTATTAGCTAGTACAACTAGCTTTACATAACCAGTATCTACCACATCCCAGACATCTTCACCTAAAGCCATTATGTAGGTTCTCATTCTAACTTTCCAGAAGGCAAAGTTTGTTCCATTGAATAGAAGGGCCTTATTGGTTGAATTTCCTTCATGGCTTGACATGTTTAAGCTCTAGGATCTACCGTTAGACAAAAGGGGTCGGCTCTGATACCAATTGTTGAGAAACTGAGAGGGGGGGGGTGAATCAGTTATTCCCGTGCTTAAACAATTATGCTTCTTTTAAAATCTTTACAAGGCACTCAATGATGATCACAGTAATGCAGGGAAATAAACAATGGCACATTCAGCATCAGTCACACATATGAGAAGCACAGAGATATATATTTCCCGAGGAAACCCATACAAGGTAAAAAACTCTTCTTGTTTATATGATAAGTATTATTTACATTCTTTACATTATCACACATATGAGCACCAACTCATTGTGAGGCTACAACCTCTATTTTTGCAAGCTGCAACTTGCTGAGAGCACCAACTCTCTGTTTTCTCTAGCACCCACTAGAAGGAAGCACCAACTCCCTAGTTTCTCTAGCACCAACTAGAAGGAAGCACCAACTCCCTGGTTTCTCTAGCACCAACTAGAAGGAAGCTACAACTCCCTGTGTTCAAGCACCCACTTGAACCTCTGAGGACACCACTCCTCCCTAGCACCTCCCTACCACCCTGGTTTATCAATATGTGTTACTGAAACTTATTACAGTGATATAATCTTTAACAACAGCTTACCAGTCTCATCATTGTTCTACAAGATTTTCACTGCTCTGTCTGCCTCACAATCTTCCTGCACGCATCCCTTGCACTTTCTGTTCTTCTATCTTTTGTACTCTATGCACCATTCCTCTTCAATGCACCATTTTTCTTCTGTGCCTCCCAGCTACTGCACTCCACTTTCTTCTTTTCACCTGCATCACTCACAACAGCAACCACTTTCTCTTCTTTGTTCTGCATACTTATAGTCTTTGTCCTCCTTGTGCATGCTATCTCACCATGCTTTTGCATGCTCCCTCCATCTTGAGTGCTTTTCCTGATCACCATCGCAACTCTTCAGCTTCTCTCGCCATTTTTCTCACGCATCCATCATCACTAGGTCTTCTGTGGAGATTCCTCAGCTTCTCTAGCAGTTGAGACTCTTCGTCTTCTCTGTCATAGAGCAGCTCATCCTCTGGCAAAAACCATCATTTGTTTCTAGTAGTTATATTGTGAAGTGCAACAATAGCCCTCCGATTTGATTCAATTTCATCTACACCATTGGATGACTTTCATTAGTCTTGCATTCATTTTAGCATTTCGCTCTTCGATATTTTGGGATCACTGTGGTGGAGGATTTTAGTACTCTCCATTTCCCGACCCCTGAAACTCCGAAAAGGAGCTAGTCTTCACTAACTCCTCCCCCCATCTTTCACCAATGTGACCAAAGGTTGCGACCTCTAGCTGAGCCTAACCGTGTTTCTCATTTTGGATTTTCGGCAATTCTACATTCGTGTGATCAGGTGTCTCGACACTCCATGTCGCGATCCCCAAAATGGAGCTTGGTTTCTCTAGCTCTTTCCTCTATCTCTCGCCGATGTGACCAATGGTTGTGACCATAGCTTTATTCAAACGCTACATTTAGCAATTTCGCATTTCGGCACTTAGGCATTCCTGTGGCGATGTGTTCTTGATGATCCGTGTCCTGGTATTCGAAGCTCCGAAATGGAGCTTGGTTGCACTAGCTCCGATCATTTCAAAAATTTGCATTTCGGCCTTTCGCGATTCTTGCGATGAAGAGTCCCATCACTTGACTCTTCCAAATCCCGGTATCCAAAGCTCTGAAATGGAGTCTTATCAACGGTCCACACCCTCGATGATTCGACAGTTATTCTTTGCCCCAGGACTTCATCCTTCGGGACTTTGGGGGAGTGATAGTGATAAAACTCCCGAAGCAAAAACTCTCGGAGTGAGGTCAGTATTGTGTCACTCGATGACATGTCATGACCCGAGTGGATGTCATGTGTCACTCAGAAATGTGAATTCCAGTGGCCTGAAATGCCAAATCAACTTGACACTTGTCGTTGTCTGATCATGCCACATGTCATGGTATTCCACCTGTCCTTTCTGACGTGGTCTGCCACATTCACTTCCTGGAAATGTCGGCCCAGATCACTTCGCGATTTTGCATATCGCGATTTCGGGTTTCATGACTTTGGGACTCCTTATGATGAGAGTCTTTGTCATTTCCATCTCCCGGTATCCAAAATCCCAGTATCCAGTGCTCCAAGCGATGCACCTATTTTGGGTTTTCACATTTCGGCACTTCGGGACTCCTGATGATGTGAGTCTTTGACATCTCCATCTCCGAGTAACCAAAATCCTGGTATGCAACACTCCAAGCGATGTGCTTGTTTCACGATTTTGGGGTTTCACATTTCACAACTTCGAGACTCCTGTTGATGTGAGTCTCTGACATCTCCATCTCCCGGTAACCGAAATCTTGGTATCCAAAACTTTGAGCGATGCACCTATTTCGCGATTTCGGGGTTTCGCATTTCAGCACTTCGAGACTCCTAATGTTGAGAGTCTCTGACTTCTCCATCTCCCGGTAACCGAAATCGTCCTCCTTTCGGGATTTCATACCCCACTTCACCTGGGTCGTTAAAGAGCTTGCAGGTTCTCCTAGATCCAACGTCGGTCGGACCTTGGGCTCAGATCTGACGTTCATCGGGAATTCCCAATGGGATCCATCGCTGCATACTCTGATCTTGTTGAGATTTCTCTACAGGATCTACCCAAAATAATCCATCGTTGTTGTACTTTCCATCAATGCCAAGCTGCCTATAAAACATGCCAACATATAAGGGGCTCAATATCTAGATGTAGAGCCCCTTGCATTGATAAAATTTTTCAGTATTAAGTTGAAAACCAAATTTCTTTGGACAAGAGTAAAGAGTTTCCCTAGGATTATGGAAGCATAAGAGGTCGACTTGGTAAATAAAACAATAAAATAAAATAAAATATAATGATACACTATATTTTAGAATATAATCAATGTGAAGGAAAGTGTCCAAGTAGGTACCCTCTTCTCAGCTCAAACCCTAAGTTGGAAAGTAACTTTGTTTCTATTTTAGTGCCTAATCAAACCTGCTACAAATCCCTTTGGCCATGCCTCAAAACCATCCTTTCAACTCCAAATTGAGGTTGTGTCACTCTCTTATAACCTGGCCTTGAAAGACAAAAAAGGAAACACATTGAGATGTTTTTCAAGACTTTCCTCCCACTCCTATTAGGATAAAAGAATCAACATCTCTCGTTGACCTGGAGACCTCGGTAGGGGAATCTCTAACATAGCTAAGATAAATTGATACCCAAATAGCTACCAAGATGACGTGGGAAAKTTTAATTAGTGATGAGGAAGTTCGATTGGCTTMTATATGGAACCTTCCTTCAAAGTGGAAGGGATCATGTTCATGGAGTCAGACAGTTGGCTTAGGTTGATGGATTGTTGGTTGTCATTGATGTCAACCATTGGAGAGTTATATTGTAGATTTATGTGAACCCTTAACCCTTAGTGATTGATGTCAACCCTTGGAGAAAGTCCGGTAGCGAATTTCGATAGCATCAAGTTTGGGTAATGGACCCAAGTTTGTTTGATGCATAATGGTATGAGTTTTGATATATTTGTAGGAAAGACTATTCTATATGGATAATACATTTCATGTCATTTCTAGTGGTATGTGGAACATCACATAACTCCTCACGGTTAGAGAGTTATGGCCATGTGAAGTTGGAGAACCCTCATGAGTCATCTAAAATCCCCAAAAGGTCAAAGTAGTAAAAGTGGTTTAAGATATTTTAGAAGGTAAATAATAAACTGAAGTGATGAGTGTACTATAAGTAAAAGTGAATAAAAAAGAAATTATTTAAATWATAAAGTTAATGGAGAAATTAGAAGTGGGTTAACCCTAAAATAGGGAAAGTGGGTTAAGATGGTTMAAAGGTAACCCCTTGAGGAAGCTACATGAAAGTATAAATAAGAGACAAGACTCTCTCATTTTAAACACACTTGAGCATATTGAATATCTACAGGTGACTGAGGTAACCAAAGGATATCTAAGACGAATTTCAAAGGGAAGGTGAAGTAAAGAAGGATGAAATTCAAGGGAGGATAAATTATTTTGATGGTGATTTCTAAGATCCATACAACAAATATTTTGTGTGGGGAACGCTCTGCAAGTTCGCTCTCTAGAATAAGATAGAATTCAACAAGGTATGCCATTTTTTTTATAACTCATTTTAAGAGAAGTTCCAAGTAGTGCAACCTGGAGGAATTGCATAAAAGGAAGTGAAGAATATTGTGTATCATTTTCATATCTTTATTCATTATAGGTACATAGTTATTATTATTGCAAGTTAGGGTTGTTGACTAATCCAAAACTAGTCATGGGAGACTAAAGTAAAATTTGATGAAAATGCTAGTATATTGTTAAGGAAGGTTTGCAAGTATGTGATCATATACATCAGGTCTATCACAGACTTACAAATAAGATTTGGATGAAGAAATTGATGAGGAATTTCGATTGAGGTATGTTCCAGATACAAGTTGTTTGATTGAGGTTGGTGCATCATTGATGTACTTGTTTATGGTATAGGTTGATTAGATATTGAGGTACAGTTTGGTGCATGGTTGATGCACTTGTTTATGGTACAGGTTGATTACAAATTCATTGGTACAGGTTTACAGTGGTATATCTCACAGTGATAGTGTGACAGTGGCTCCATCATTCTACTTCTATGTCAGGGCGGTTGGATGGGACATGGACAGGTGGTTGTAGACACCTTCCAGTTGTATCCAGAGAAATTAGGCCCTAGGGGGTTGTAGCCTCCTTCTGGTTGTAGCCAGAGAATTGGGGAGTTGGAGCTTCCCTCAGGTTGTAGCCTGAGAAACTAGGGGGTTGGAGCCTCCTTCTAATTGCAGTTGGAAAACAAAGGAAGTTGGTGCTTCCAATGAATGTAATTCTTTAATACATATAAGAAAAAGAATTATGTGGTTTTATCCCTCTTTGGGTTTCCACGTAAAAACATTGGTGTATTGTATATGTGTATGATTTCTCATTTGTTCATTTTTTATTTATTCTGCAATTACTGATGATAATGCTACATTGATATTATATGGTCAAAAAGGATTAGATTGCTCTATTACTAATTAACCCCCCCTCTCAGTAATCCAAAAAATGGTATCAAATTCAGCTCCTTTAGAATTCAGTTTAACCACTGAAAGGTAGATCATGGAGAGAACCAACATGTATAAAAATGGAATACCATAGTTTGATGGACAAAGGTATGCATTTTGGAGCATAAGGATGAAGACATATATATATAGGCACAGGGATTTGAAATTTGGAAATCAAATATAGATGGATACAAAGAACCAGCAGTTCCACGGAAAAATTAAAAAGAAATGAAACTCAGTCAGAATAATTCCAAATCCACAAATGCACTTATGAATGGTCTTGGTGAATCGATATTCACCAAAGTTGCACATTGTAAATCCGCTAAAGAGATTTGGGAAAAACTTCAAAATATTTATGAAGGAGATTCAAAAGTTAAAGAAGCAAAGCTCAAAACTTACAGAGGTCAGTTTGAACAAATAAAGATGAAGGAAGATGAGAATATTGCATCTTACTTCTTACGAGTCGATGAAACAGTAAATGCAATCATGGTATTGGGAGAATAAATCAAATAATTTGTAATTGTTCAAAAGGTACTAAGATCTCTTCCTATGAGATTTGACCCTAAGATATGAGCACTATAAGAAAGAGAAGATCTAAACTCAATAAGCATGGATGAACTACATGGAATCTTCAGATCATATAAAAGGAAAACTGAACAGGAAAATCCATATGTAAAAGAATCATCCTTAAAAGCATCCAAAAAGTCAAAGCAAAAGGGAAAGCAAAAAGAAAAAGAACATAGCAGCAACAGTGATGTCTCAGAAGATGATAAAGAAGACGCCAACTTTTTCAGAAGATTGAACAAGGGAACCAACGACAGATATAGAGGTAAGCTTCCTTTGATTTGTTTTAATTGCGATTGTATTGGTCATTTTGATAACAAATGTCCTCATAAGAAAAATAAGAGAAATGATGAAGATTAATCAAATATAAAACAAGCATTTAAAGGCAAAAGAACCACAAAGAAAGTTTTCAAGAAAATCTTATGCACCAAAGAAGACATATCATCATCAGATGAATATGAAGTTAGTGACAGTGAGACAGAAAGAGTTATATTCATGGAAGTAGAAGACTCTGATAAAGAAGAAACCAAAGAAGAATATGAAGAGGCTGAATAAGAATATGAAGAAGTCAAAGAATAATATAAAGAGGAAGAAGTTGACTACCGAGAAGAATTATTGTGTGCCATAGAAGTTATCAGAAGATAAAAGAAGAAGAGAAAGAAGCTAGAAGTGGAACTAGAAAAGAAAGAAGACACTCATGAACTAGAACAAATGATCACAAATTTGAAGGTTCACATAGAAGAAGATAAAAGAATTGAAGAATCACTCAAAGAACAACTAGAAGGAAGAGACCTTAGCCCGCAGGGGTGTAGACCGATTGGCAAGTGCCATGTAAATGGAAGGAAATATGTAAAAAGAGGTCTCAAGGTCGATTCTCACCCTGATTTACTTGGAGGGCGTGCTTGTGGGTTGTGCGTTCCTCCCTAGGGGTTATAAGGCAACCCACAGGATTCGACCCCATGTCACGTGAGTACGATACTATCGTTGTTATTGATTCCCCTATTTAAACTAAAAAAAACTAGAAGGAAGAGACAGGATTATTGGAAATTTGGAAGCAGAGATTGTCACATTAAGAAAGGAAAGAGATGGATCAGTCTCCTTCATAAATGATGATTCAGCTAAAATCATTGGAAAATGAATAATCGGAATTGGGAACAAGAATACCAAGGCAGAAAATGTTCTACTAGTAGAAGATATGAAACATAATCTTCTAACTGTGAGTCAAATGTGTGACTGAGGTCATAAATTTACCTTCGATTCACAAAAGTGCGAGATAAGAAAAGAAGGTTTAGGAAAATTGATTGCAGCAGCTACAAGAACTTCAAGCAACATATATGTACTAAGTGAAATTGGAAATGAAAAGTGGTGTCTAGGAAAGGAAGATGAAAGTTGGCTATGACATAGAAGAATGGGTCACATACACTTTGATAACCTTGTCAAAGTTAGCAAAAAGGAAGTAGTTAGATAAATTCCCCAAATTACAAAACCAACCAATACTTTATGCAAGCATTGTAAACAAGGAAAGCAAACAAAGGCCATGTTTAAATCAAAAGAATATTCAATGACAAGACCACTTGAAATTGTGAATAATGTTGTAGTTGGACCAACTACAACAAACGGTTTAAAAGGTGAGAAATACTTTATGTTATTAGTTGATGATTATACAAGAATGACTACGGTTTTCTTTCTCAGGAATAAGTCAGAAGATTTTGAAAACTTCAAGGTCTACAAGGAAATGGTTGAAAATCAAATGGATTCAAAAATCAAATGTTTGAGATATGATAATGGAGGAGAGTTCACTTCAAAGGAATTTATGGACTACTGCAGCAGGCATGGAATAAAAAGGCAATTCTCTATTGCTAGGACACCTCAACATAATGGAGTTTTTGAAAGAAAGAACGCGACAGTACAGGAAATGGCTCGAACAATGTTAATGGATTTCAAATTGACAGATATCTTTTGGACACATGCAGTGCATACAATGGTTCATATTCAAGACCAAGTAATGCTCAGAAACATCACTGAAAAAACTCCCTACGAGCTATGGAAAGGAAGACCAACAAATGTGAATCACTTCAGAGTATGTGGAATAAAATGCTACATCAAAAGAGAATATGGAAGAATGGGAAATTTTTACTCTCGTGTGGACAAAGGAGTAATTGTTGGTTACTCAAGTACAAGGAAAGAATACAAGTGTTACAATTTGAGGTTGAAAAAAGTTGTGGAAAACATCAATGTAACAATTGATGAAACAGGTGGACGAGAATTAAAGGAAGAAGAAAATGAATCAATGGAACAAATTTACAAAGAAGAAGTATAAGATGAAGAAGAAGTAGAAGGGGAAGATGAAGAGGATCATGCAGAAGTAGAAGAGCAATTTCAGCAAGTGCCTCCAATGACACCTAGCAAATGAGTACAAAAGAATCATCCTTCAAATCAGATTATCGTAAACAAATATGCGAGAGTTGAGACTAGAAGAAGAATTTGTTCACCAAAACAAACACACCTATCACTCTCATCTACGATTGAACCAAATATTTTTGAAGAGGCCAGCAAGGATGGATTTTGGAATAAGGCCATGGATGAAGAATTAGAACAAATAGATAAGAATGAAACTTGGGAATTGGTTCCAAGACCAAAGAATAAGAATGTGATTGGCACAAAGTGGGTATTCAGAAATAAATTGAATGAAGATGGACAAGGAACAAGGAACAAAGTTAGATTGGTATGTAAAGGATATGCACAGGTTGAAGGAATCGAATTTGATGAGACATTTTCTCCAGTTGCCAGAATGCAAGCAATCTGATTGCTCCTAGTTTATGTATGCTCCAAGAATATTAAAGTGTATCAAATGGACGTGAAATCATCTTTTCTGAATGGGGAACTTGAAGAAGAAGTCTACATTGAACAACCAGAAGGATTTCAGTTGTCAGAGAACGCAGATTATATGTGTAAATTGAAGAAGGTTGTGTATGGTCTAAAACAGGCTTCTAGAGCATGCTACTCTAGACTGGATAAATACCTACAGTAGGTGGGGTTCAGAAAAGGAAGTGCAGACAACAACCACTACATCAAGGTAACTCAAGATAGTATTTTATTAATTTAATTTTATGTTGATGATATTATTTTTGGAAGTATTGATGAAAGGTTAAGCCAGAAATTTGCAAAGGATATGCAGAATGAATTTGAAATGTCATTACTTGGATAACTATCCTTCTTTTTGGGTCTTCAAATACATCAAAGAAACCAAGGAAATTTTATTTCTCAAACTAAGTATATCAGAGAAATGCTAAAGAGGTTTGGAATGGAATATTTCAAACCAGTTACCACTTCTATGCAAACCAATTGCAAGTTGAGCAAAGATGATGATTCAAAGTCTACATACTAGAAGAAATACAAGTCAATGATTGGTATCTTACTATATGTGACAACATCCATACCAGATGTAATGAAGGCAATTGGACAGGTGGCAAGATTTCAAGCAGCACCAAATGAATCACATGTATTAGCAGTGAAGAGGATTTTCAAATATCTCAAAGGAACATAAGAGTTTGGATTATGGTATCCAAAAGGAAAGGATATATGACTTATTGCCTACGTAGATGCAGATTGGGCAGGTTGCATTGATGACCAACGAAGCACTAGTGGAGCAGTGTTCTACTTGGGTGAGTTTTTAGTATCCTGTTTAAGTAAGAAACAATCATCAATATCCTTATCTACAGCCAATGAAGAGTATATTGCAGTTGCAGCATGTTGTAGACATGTTCTATGGATGAAACAAACACTGATATATATACAAGTTGAGTATGATGATCCCATTCCAATCTATTGTGACAATATAGGCGCCATCAGTATCTCAAAGAACCCAGTGATGCACTCCAAGACGAAGCACATTCCAATAAATTATCACTTTCTATAGGAACAGGTTGCAGTAAACAACATCAGAGTTGAATATGTGGGCACAAAAAAACAAGTGGAAGAAATCTTTACAAAACTACTTCCATGGGAAGCCTTTGAGTATCTTCGCTAGAGAATGGGAGTAATTTCTACTCCAAAATGAATTCTTTTGAATTATTATCTTATATGTCTTAGATTTACACGAGGAAGCACCATAAGGAGGACAGTTGTTAAGAACCAAATATTAATATAGCATAGAAAAACCTCAGAAAAAGTACTCAACTCCTTGAAAAAGAGATAATTTCAGATAATAAGCCTCTTCGAGGGGGAAAACTCCTTTTACCCCACTTAAATATTCAAGTACAAGATGATTCAAAATGAAAATGTCTCCTTGGTATATATAGGATACTAGGAGGTATAACTACAACTAATGCCCTAAAGCGGACATAAATAAAATAACATTACTAATATAATATGCCCCAATTAAGGGGTAATGAGCCAATATTAGGGCTTAACATGCCCCTCCCCTTGAGACAAGTGGTGTCCGCAACACTTGAGTAACTCTGGATGCTTCTGTATAAAAGACTCATCTTCAGAAGTGGAATCTTCGGCCGGTAGTTTCCTCCATTTAATGAGATACTCTGAAATGGATCTATTCCTCAGCTAGTGAATTCTTATGTTAATGATGGCTTCAGGCTCCAATATGATTTTTCCTTCCTCGTCAAGTTTTGGCAATACAGTTTGAACTGGGATCGTGTCGCCTATAACCTTATTTAAGCATGAAACATGGAAAACTGGGTGTACTCGTGAAGATGCAGGCAACTCCAATCTGTATGCCATAGTACCAATATTTTGCAACACCTTATAAGGGCCATAGTACTTTGGTGATAATTTATTATCCTTCTTGGCTTGCTT